>JAHBMJ010000730.1:11297-28797 GCA_018398765.1 Chromera velia | reverse complement strand
TTTTGGGCAATTTAAGTTTGAGGTCCGACTTGAAGGCAAAAGTCTATTTAAGAAGGCACAAGCCTCGCAGAGGAGGTGGGAAAGTAAGCACCCATAATTGTAAACATCCGGGCCTCAGTTACAGGGGCTTTATCATAAAGGGGATTTGCGGGGATCTGGGCAAGCTCAGCAGGTGCTGGAAACCTGATTGAGGCGCAAGAAGGGCCGGGCCGATTGCATTGCTTCTTGGGACCTTAGAATACAATTGTTTATTCACGAAAAATGCTACCACCCCCGTAAACCTGGTAAGATCATCTGCTGTTTCATGGTAGTGCAGGAAATTCAGGCACCAATGCGTGTTCAAGTGGAGTTCTTCTGATAGCATGCGCGTCTTTGTACATACGAGGATGTCCGTGCAGTCCAAGAGATCCCGAAAGCGGGGACACTGCAAACGGTCGGACAGTCCACAGACATTCACACACAGTATGGCCAGCATCCAACTATCGAACACAGAGAAGCCATCAGACAATTCAGAACCAGACACAAAGAGTCCACACCCCAATGGTCCGCCTGCCGAGTCTCCCAAAAAACTTCTCTGGGGGTCTGCTAGGGGTTCACGAGCCTCACTGGCCGTCAGACGGGGGGTGACTGTCGTCATCTGGGGTGGGGGGCTTTCTCGCTCCATTCAATACCCTCCGATGGCTGTGCCCATTGCCAGGCCTGCAATCAACATCGTTACTAGGCTACCATTAGATCTCAGCGGGGGTAAGAGAAAGTCAGGGGTCGGGTCCTCGCTGGCCCCAGTCATAGAGGGGCACCCACTACTACCAGCGGTCAGTTCTATATTACATTCCCCCCTAAAGGCATCAGGAGTCTGACCACTCAAAGCAGTCCCCTCTGAGCAAACCTGTACAGTGCCACCAGACTGGGGCACAGTTGAGGCTTCAGCAGGCAACCATGTGGACAATTGGGAGGTCAGACTCCTGCTTCGACTAGGGTGTCTGGGAGTATCCGAAAGATAAGTCACAGGGGGGGAACTCACAGTTGTGCCTACCTCTCGTACCCCCCTAGCAAGACAATGATCATTTTCTCCTAGCCAACATTCATCACCCTCCCCCATACTACACCTCTGTTTCCTCCCAGTGCTTGGTCTCGATACTACAGAGAGCCCCCGTTTCCCTCCAGGGCAGCCGCTTGCCTGCTGAGACCCAACATTGCTCCCGAGTCCTCCCCACCCGAGTCCTGTGGGGAGCGTGAGGAAACGGGGGGCGGAAAAAGCAGACTAGACCCTGGAGGGGGCAACGGGTCCGGGGTAGCTGTTACCCTAGATGGTTGGGGGGGCTGGTGGAGGGACGGAGACAGGGAGACGGAGGGCTCCGCTGTCTGGTGGACAGCTGAGCCCATGAAGAAACCCCGGTCCCCTACAAACGCATCCATTAGTGTGCCTTTGGGAGGGCCTTCACGCGTCTGCTGCCTTATGGGGGCCTCGGTGCGAGCCCCTAGTGGGGGCAGCCCTGCCAGAGAGAGAGCTGTAGGTTCCGTACCATCGTCAGTGTCGGGCCCTAGGCGGGGCTGCATGTCGTGACCGAACTCAAAGAGGGTCTGTTCTGGGGACTGTCTGCAGAGGGGCGTCGAAAAGACCGATTCACCCTGCCTCAGAGCGGTCAAATGCGGAAAGGTCAGGTAGGGCCTCCCTCCTGCTGAAGCAGACGGTGCTGCCGCTGTAGCACTCTCCCAATTCCGTTTCCCAAGTGTGGAGGGACTACCACAGCCCGCTGCAGCCGTCTCTCTGGACCCAGCAGGAGGCTGACCGGGGGCTTTTTCGACTATTGGGATCAAGGGGGGCGGGACCATTGCCACAGCGGAAGCAGCGACGCGGCGGTCGGGAGGAGGGGTTCTGAGACTGTTGGTCAGGGTCTGTGAGAGCGATTTTGAGTAACTAGACAGAGAGGGGGGTGGGGAGAGGGGCAATACAATGGACTTCGGGCGCTTGGGGGAGTCTTTCTGTGCTGAGGGCGAGGGAGGATTTGTCAGACCATCAGTCTAGATATTATTAAGCGGCGTCAGGTGTCCACGATCTCGTTTACCTCCGATAGCCTGCGGGGTTGCAGCTCCAAGCTTCACTTTACCTCCCCCGCCTAACCTCCGCGATACTACAGCCTGGGATCTAGCCTGGGATCCTCCGGTTGCTGCTGCCGGAGAGGAGGAGAGTCCTTGCGCTAAGGGGAGAGCAGCCACCATGGCCGCGTGGGTCCTTCCTTTCCCATTCCTGCCTGTGCTTGAACTAGGGGCCCTCCTCATCTCTCCTGGCTGAGTAGTGTTTTGCTGTGTGGCACCCTGTCCTGCTACCATTTCCTGTAGCAACGTCACCTGCCAAGGACTCTGCGAGGGTGGGGAGATCAGGAGTTGAGGGATGATGCTTACACCAGGTTGAGCACCCCGGTGTGACTGAGGTGGGTTCCTATTAGTGTACTGCGGGGGGGTCGCCTGCCCACTGTGAGCCGGGTGGCACCCGCTTGCTATTATCACCTGCAGCCCCGGATCCCCAGGCTGGGCAGTCTCACTTCCCAGCGGGGGTTGCACATTGGAGGGAGGCTAGGGAGGGAGGCGTTGTCGGTCCTGCTGCAACGGAACTAAAGGCCTGCCCATACGACTGTCATCCCCCCCTCAGTGGTAGCTGGCTTTGCGGTGTCTGTAGGACTGAGGCGGCAGCTCCTCCCAACTGATGTGGCCGGGTCTGCCCATGTTCTTGCTGATCACCCTGTCCTAGGTGACGAAGGAAAAGTTCCCTCGCATATTCTCCGAGGGTGTCATTCACGCGTTCCCTCTCACAGAGTGCCCGCCACACTTTGCCGCCTAATTCCTCCACCCCCCGACTTGGAGGGTCGGTAAGGGTGGGGGCAGCTCTGCTCACCGAGGGGATCTCCATCAATAGGGGTCCTCCCCCCCCACTGGGCCCTGCCCTGACAGTGTCGTCCCTCCTCCGCCCCTCAAAGATTCCCCCCGGTGCAAACACCTCCTCATACAACCTCATTGTCCTCTGGCATGACCTCAGTATGGCTTCACTAGATCCCGTCGTCAGGCCTGGGTCATCTTGATCTGCCTAGTCAGGGATATCGTCCGGGGGATCGAGAAACTGCGGGAGGCGGACGGGTCTGGGCGACCAGGTACGTTGCCCCCATCCCTACAATGTGAGTGAGTTCGGTGCAGTAGTCACGTCCACTTTAACCGACGTCCCCCTGTCCCCTCGGGAGTACTTAAAACCTTGGGGCACAGCTCGGTAGGGGATGGAGCCACCAGCAAGGGAACCCTGGTCCTGCAACCAATATCATGCCAATGATCACTCAATTAGAGGGTCACCACTAGGGGTCACCAAAACTACCCCCTGGCAAGCTGTGTCATCACTGCCACACAAGTGCCCCTGACTGCCAGCCACAGGCACCTATTTAACGCTCACAGCAGCAAAGAAGGCAACCGCAGGGGTTATGTAGCCAGTACCTCACAACTGAGTCACAAGGGAGTAAGAGTGGCCCAATTCGAGGGCGACACTTAGACAGACAGAGCAAGGAAGCGAGAGCGGCCTAGCTCTAAGGCAACGCACTCTCAGGACGGCAATCCGGGGGTAGCCTAGTTCTAGGGCAGTGCATCCCTACATGCGGAATCCAAGGAACTTCCCACTCTACTGCCCTCAATATACCTGCTCACTCCGGTCCTCCGTCCCAGGCCATGTTCCACTTCCCTCGACCGGTGCTCTGGCCCTCCCACCAGCACTTTCTCCCCCCCGTTGTCTCCCCACTGTTTCTCTCTTCACTGCCCTTCCGTGGCCATTCCGCCGTATCAACCCACCACCAGAGAGTCTCTGCCCCTGCGACAAATAAATCTATCACCACGCAGACATTGGGTCCCTAAACCATAAACCCTGACAGACACAGCTTCGCTAACTCACACGATATTACGTTCGCTGACTGTCAGCCCAAGCACTCGAACAATATAGCATCAAAGAGAGTGACCACAGCCCAGTTCAAGGAGTTATACAGTCAACATAATCACGAGAGGGTGCGAGCGGCCCAGTTCTAGGGCGACACTCAACCAGGTAGATGGGGGAAAACAAGGGCGGCCCAGCTCTAAGGCGACGCACACTCAGTTTAGAAACCCGGGGCAGCCCAGCTCTAGGGCACTGCACCCTATACGTTCAGAAGCAAAGCAACTGTATGCCCCGTACTGAAGCAACCAGTTTGTTACCGTCCCTCCCACTTACCTGTCCCTAGGGGGTAGCACTAGGATAAACATTATAAGTACCCCTAGTTTGGTGGGCTTTCTAACTAGTTAGGATGATAGTTTAGACTTATACTATATAAAAGTTATAGATATAGAATATACTGGAGATTTGATTTCTATGGTGGCGGGCCATTCATGCTTTCTAGTTCATAAGAAATTTTTGTTCAAAGGTAGTGTCGCCACGATCTGGCAGGGCTTTTCATGGCGGGGATGGACTGTGACAAACCTTCACCTACCGCCAGTACGCCTGCCCCGCCACGTCCCGCCAGACATAGTCAATCCCCGCCAAGAAAAATGAACATTTACCTGAGGCTGAAAGAGGAGGAAGAAGACGAGGAAGAGTGGCCTCGGCTTCTTAACAGGTTTCCAATGCCCGTCCCCCATCTGGTGGCAGACAGTATTGTTGCCTCAGATGTTCCGATTCCATGGAAGGATGCCGACGTCTACGGAGCAGCACTCCTAGGTAGAACCCTAGTACCGTGCATATTTATGCTGTAATTGAAGATGATATAACATAGGTTCTAATAGGTTCTAACATTGTTTTTTGCTTTTCTAGACTTGTTAGTGTAAGGTTCTTTCAGATTCCTAAAGGTTCTTTAAAGAAGAATCAAGTCTACGTTGCGTCAAAGTGGTGTCTCCATCATTTGGTTCTTACTCTCTAGAGAAACCGCTAGAACCTAGGTTCTAGAAACCTAGATAAAAACCTATAAAAACCATGAAGAACCCCCCCCCTTAAGCTTCAGAAAGATTAAAGAGCTAATTGAGATGATTAAAATGATTCAAACAAATAAGACAGATGCTTATATATGCCAAAATTGACCGTCAAAATCATAAAACTCAGCTGTCAACTCGCTTTTTCTTCTCTTCAAACAGACTTACAAGACGAGCAAGCTCTTCATCTTTCATGAAGACGGTTTCATTCATTTTATGCGTATGCTGAATGTAAAAAAACATAGAAGAAAGTGGGACGTTATTGACGCGAATCTTTTTAGGCTTCCTGTTTCGGCCTAACTGCCAAAGGAGAGAGAAAGG
Source organism: Chromera velia (assembly GCA_018398765.1). Taxonomy (NCBI): domain Eukaryota; family Chromeraceae; genus Chromera; species Chromera velia. The sequence goes on along the minus strand of JAHBMJ010000730.1, from coordinate 23,508 downwards.
GCGCATGTCGGCTAAGTCGGTCGAAGCCTCGTCAGACTCAGGATATATATGCACAGCAATCTGGTACAGTTCATCTAGGTCCCTTTCTTTATCTTCGACGTGTGCAATCGCTTGCAACCCTAAGGGCTCAAAAGCTTTCTTCTTGTCATTCCACGACAAAATGTTCACTACCTTGGAAGCGTACCAACTCAGCTTTCTCTCCAAGCCCTCACCCTCATCATACTGGCATGCTACGGGCTAGGCTACGAGTTGTCCCACCATGATAGAATACTCGCCTTTCCAAATCAATGCCTGACTGTAGGACTTTGCACACACTTTCACCCCCCGATCGTTTGACAACTTTTCTTGATACAAGAGAGTACAAACCGCACTTAACCGCATTATACCGCAGTTTGGTACTTCAAAGGAGACAACCCCTGTCACCCCCCCTTGCTTCTCTTCAGGTGTCGTCACCGCTCGTGCAAAGACAGAAAGGGACTGTTCTTATGTTACGTCTTTTGTTTGAATCTGCTCTCGTAAACTTTCGAGTTCTTCTCCCTCTGGTGTGTCATCCAACTTAATGGGGATCTCTACATCCATTACCACCCACTCATCATCTTCAATGCCCCCCCCCTTTTCCAACGTTTTCCCTCTACCTCCCATAGTCCTTTTCCAATATTTTCTAGTCGGATTGGTAGACAAACTTTTGAATATTTTCATCGTGTTCAATGTTTCATAACTGGTTTTGGACGGGTTCTTTGGGGTTCTTGGAGGGTCAGACTGAGAAGGCTAGAACCTAGGTTCTAGGAACTTAAGAACCATAAGGTGGAGACGTATAGTTTTTAAGCTTGAACCGAGTAAGAACCTTCAACCAATACTCTAAAAGTGTCATTGTTTTATTTTTTAGAACTTTTTTTGATTATAAAATAAGTTTGGAGTTTATTTTAAATGTTTTAGAGCTTAGATTGCTACTATAAAATCGTTCGACGACCACATCTATATTTCCGAGTGCCTCCCCGTAGTGCCGACGTACTGATAGCCGCGGAGAATGGAACCATCAGAGCAGAAGGATACAAATGCATCATGGGTCTTTCGGTTACAAGGGACAGGTTTCTTGTGAAAGGAATCGAATTGAGGAAGTATTTTTTGTTTGAAGGAAAGTATGCTAACCAGTGGGTGTGGCTAAAGAGGACAGTCACTGCGTAAACAAACTGCAGGGAGGCGTGTTAGAGGTTGGCGGGAGGTGGGAGGGGGCTTGCGGGGGGCTGGCGGGAGGCGGGCGGAGGAAAAGCAGACTAGAAGTCTGTCTTCTGGCGGAGGTTTGCTTTGTTGGCGGGGGGGTCTGACCTTAGAGAGACGATTAGGCCCCGCCAGGTCAAGCTGCCCACTACCCCGCCAAATCGTGGCGATATGATTTTGAACTAATTTTTTGAGTGAAAATGTAACCCACCATCAGTTCTGTTAGCTCCAATCAGCACTTTAGAATATAAAAAAAAAGATTGGTATATGAACAAAGTGCCCGCCATATCTAGATTTTTTGTTAGAGAAAGCATAAACTTAGGGTCGCCCTTATACAGTAACATAGTGCTACCCCCTAGTACCTGTCCATTCTGCCCCCCGGCCCCAGGTGGTGCGCGACCACTCGCCGCCGACTCTCCTGCTGCCACAGCGGCAACCACTTCCTCCCGCTGGGTCTCCAGCTCAGCGGCCCCCCCTTCTACAAACTCCTAGTATAGTAGAAATCGGATTTCGACGTGCGTGCGTCACTGCACGTACGTTATTTCCACTATAATTAATCGGGTATTCTTGTATGCATCGATCGATCGACAGCAAGGAGTGAGTGAAGGGAATGGAGAGAGAGGGGAGAATGGAGCAAGTGAAGTGAGTGGAGTGAATAGAATGATTGGAGTGAGTGGAGTGAGTGAAGTGAATGGAGTGAGTAGAGTGAGGGGAATGAGTGGAGAGACTGGGGTGAGTGAGTAAATGGAATGAGTGGAGTGAAGGAATGAGTGGAGTAAGTAAAAAAATGGAGTGAGTGGAGTGAGTGGAATGAGTGGAGTGAGCAGAGTGAGCGGAGTGAGCGGAGTGAGTGGAGTGAGTGGAGTGAGAGGAGTGAGTGGAGTGAGTGAAGTGAATGGAGTAAGTGGAGTGAGTGGAGTGAGTGGCTAGAGTGAGTGGAGTGAGTGGGGTGAGTGGAGTGAGTGGAGTGAGTGAAGTGAGTGGAGTGAGAGGAGAGACTGAGATGAGTGAGTGAATGGAATGAGTGGAGTGAAGAAATGAGTGGGGTGAGTAAAAGAATGGAGTGAGTGGAGTAAGTGGAGTGAGTGGAGTGAGTGGAGTGAGTGGAGTGCGTAGAGTGAGTGGAATGAGTGGAGGGAATGGAGTGAGTGGAGTGAATCGAGTGAGTAGAGTGAGTGGAGTGAGTGAAGTGAGTGAAGTGAGTGGAGTGAGTGGAGTGAGTGGAGTGAATGGGGGGAATGGAATAAGTGGAGGGAGTGGAGTGAGTGGAGAGAGTGAAGTGAGTGAAGTGAGTGGAGTGAATGGAGTGAGTGGAGTGAGTGAAGTGAGTGAAGTGAGTGGAGTGAATGGAGGGGTTAGAGTGAATGGATTGGGTGGAGTAAATAGAGAGAGTTGAGTGAGTGGGGAGAAAGGAATGTGTGGCACTCAATGAGTGGAGTGAATGAGTAACTGGAGATGGAGAAATGAGGGCATGGAGATGGCCAGTGAATGGAGTGAGAGAACTGAGTGGAAATAGTAGAAAGAGACACTGATAGACGGTGATACACAGTAATAGACGATGATAGACGGCCGTAGACGGCGATAGACGGTGAATAAGTGATTGCACAAGTGAGTAATAGACGGTGGAATTATAAAGAGCTGCACGGTGAGAAAGATGATGAGTGAGTAGGTGATCCAGTGAGTGATTGAAAACGAGCAGCTGCAACGAGACAATACGACCACCAGAAAGATGAGCCTGCACACGAAATAAGCACCATTCAACGACATGAGCACAATATCAGTCTCCACAATTAACTGACAATTCAAAGCTGGGCGGAGGCAAAAGCTCAGAGACTAGAAGATCGCAAATATTTTTCCGGTCAGTCTGACGCTCTTTCAAGGCTAGCTCCTTTTCGTTATTCTTCTTTTTTTTTTGTCCTTTCCCCCCCTGCTTCCCCCTACTTTTTCTCTTTCTTTCGCCTTACTCCCTAGCCTTACGCCCTAAGGCTTTTTGCATAGAAGCTGTTAAACGGTGTCCTGCGTGTTTGCAGAGGAATTTGCAAAGCTGAGTCGCGGGAATGCTCGAATTGAGCATTTACTCCGTTTTTGACAGCATTTTGTTTCGTTGTCGAGCGCAGGTCCGCAGCCTCCCCCTTCTGTAAAGGCACACAGAGCAGCTCTACTTCAGCAATGCCGTGAGAGAGCGGCGGGTGGGAGGGTACAAGCCGAGACGACATTCCCTTTGCAGTCTTTGGGGGCCCTTCCCGAATTTTTGTGGGACCTTGTCCCAGGCGGCGGCCCGCCTCTAAAGAAGAGCCGTCAAGAGTCCGACCAGCAGGCTCAAGATGCAGCAGCAGCCATAGAAGTCAGGAGTCCTACCACAGCAGCATCGAATTCCGCAACGGTCCCAGCAGTAGCAGCAGAAGACCTTTCAGAGGCGCCCCCCACAAAAAAACCCAAGAAACCGGGCCTGCCCTGGTTGCACGAGCCTCTCATGCGGATATACGCTCCAAAAACTTTGTTCAAAGTCTATATAGAGGTATACTTTGGAACGATCGAGCAGGGGTCGGGAGGACAGAGACAGAGGAGGAAGCCCCTTTTCAAATTTTTGAAAGATGAGAAAAATTTGCACTGGAACTTGGTGCAAGACCGTCTGAAGACGGCAACTGTTGTGGACTATGTGATGGAGCAAGGGCTTGTCACAACGACGGGAGGTGAGGGGAAAGAGGCATAGCATGCGGCCTGTCAGTATATGCTCAAGAAATATGAGCGTTATTCACAGAATTTTACATCTTTGATTACACAGATAAAAGTAGATAAGGGGGTTCTGGTTGTGAGTCAGATTCCTGGCCAGCCAAGAAAATGGTTGCCTTTGGAGAAAGAGGCCACAGTCGTTGGAGAAAGAGGCCAAAAAACGGAAGTTGTGAAGCCTCCGGTGAAGGGTCCAATGGACTCTTTTCTGTCCAGAACCTGCAAGAAGAGAGCAACAGCCATACAAGCAAACATCACAGTCCAGAACGCTATAGCCTCCGATAATAGCGACGAGTTGATGCATCCTGTCGTTGAAGATTCATAAAAAACAAAACTGTGACACTTATTAATTTATCAATAATCTGAGACAAAACTAAAAATATTCATATAAATTAAATTTTTACAATGTAACTACTAGGGTGCTATTGCACTAGTAGATAACTGTATTTACTTATACTGTATTTTTTTTAAAAAAATAATGTGCACAACTAGAATATAGTATTAGATATACTATTAGTATTACTTGCATGACTCTAAAAAAAATAGAAAAGGTCTTCAAGTTAATTGTCACTTAAATTTTAACTATATATATATAAACTAAAAGTTATGGTGATAATACTCGCATTCACTACTAAATCATACGGCACTTTCTATGTATATATATATTATATATATAAAGTATGACTGTTTTTAAAGCAGTATTAAGGCAGTTCATTCGACATTTTAATTGGTACTATAAAGGAGGTTGCTGTTAGAGGTACCACACCGTAATGGCAAGGGTAATGAGGATTGACGTCGCAATGCCGTGCAGGCAGGCAGTAATCAAGTAATTGATCGATAAAATCAAGTAATTAGGGTCCTCTTTTCCTCTCTCTGCCGTCCGTAGTTGTCAGGCAGGCAGACAGACAGGCAAGCAGACAGACAAACAGACATGGAGAAGCAATAGGAGCCCCGTAACAGTTCTGCTTTCAACTTAGAGTCTCTCAGAGAAAGAAAGAGGGACCAAGAAGAGAATCATAGCATAGAGGAGGAACATCACTCGACGGCTTTATTTTTTTCTCCCTCTTTTTGCTTCCCTTATTGCACCATATCATAGGTGCAAACCACGGACTCCGATGATCCAGTAGAAACCCTTGCAGGGACCGTGACAGATAGAGGGGCCTCAGGCTCCTTCTCCTCCACCTCTTCCTTTTTACACTTCTTGATGGGGTGAGCCTCTTTCAGTCTCAGAGCTGCGTTTCCCCTTTCTTTGTACACCTCACCTCCCTCCTCCTTCTCCTCCTCCTCCTGCATTTCTCCGACAAGCAGCGCGGCTCTCTCGTCTGCCTTTCTCTTTCGTCCGAACTGGTGCAGCTGGAAGGCCTCGGCAGCGGCTTTGTCTGCCGCTGCCTTTGCCTCCTGACCAGACAGTTTCGCTTCTGCCGCTTCGTCCTTCGCTTGTCTCAACTGGTTCAGCCGATCGAGAAAAGAAGGAGCTGGCAGATTTGAGGGGACATACCAAGGATTCTTCTCCCTGTCCAAGACATATTCGAGAAACTTTTCAACTCTGGCCTCCTTCGAATGGTGCCCCCTCTGGATCTTGACAAACGTCTTGTTTTTTGCCATCGTGGCATAGTCATTTTGACCATACTGACCAAAACGCAGCTTCCTCCTATTTCGTTCGGCAAACGAAAAAATCCAAGTCTTTCTCTCTCTCTTCTCTTGTGAAGAGAGTACGGAGTCCATATCAACCTCATTTGCCTTGTCTGTGCAAGCATCCACGTCTTGTTTCAACTTCTGCTTTTCTTCATGCAAGAGAAGGGAATCAGACTAAATGGCAGACTTTACCACCGCGGCCGCCGTGGCAAACATCGGCTGCATGATCGGCAGCTGAGAACAGTGAGAAGAAAGTAGAAGAGACAGATAGATCGTTGCCAATGGTTTTGTTCTTGGCAATTGGAGGCTTCCTCACGAAGGAAAAAATGGAGTGTGTACCCAACAGCAACAGTCTCATCTCTGGTCCATACACGTCAAGGTGGCGGAATAGCTAAATTTACGAGCGACAAAAGGGTCCCGGCATGCAGTGACGTACGCACGTCATACAGTCTGGATGAGAGTCCGGAAGATTTTGAAGGGCACGCGCGCATGTTGGTACCCGCTTCGCGGTCAAATCGTCCGGATTAAAAAATGTTGGGGACCGCGCGCCTTCGGCGTGCCCTCCGGATTGCCCAATCCGGATGCCGTCCGGATTCCGTAATAATGCCCCCAGGGCCCCCCGAGGCACTCACCCAACTTGTTGGGTGTATCCCGTTCATCTCTGGGATCTTCTTTTGGCTAAGTTCTGATATTCTGACGGTTCGGGGATGCATAGCTAAGTTCTAGCTGCTTTGGCGCATGGTCCCGTAAAGTCTGGACCATGCATGGTCCAGCAGAGCGAACTTCCGCTGCGACCAGCGGGCATGCATGCACTTTAATTTGCACCGCCATGCACCGCCATATACAGATTTCGGGAGACTGAACTGGCATGCAGATACATGCAGATACTGAATGTGAACTTAGTAGTGAATGTCGATCAGAAATTTGACAGAAAATTGCGATGCCTGTCTGATGCCAGTCGTTGCCTGCAAATCCTGCCCGCCCAGCCCGCCTGCTATGCAAGAAAGTTGTGTACGATTCTTCAACGACATGCGTGTATTAATTTTTAGAAGAGGCGCGATCGAGAGTCAACCTCTTCAGCTGAGGCTCTGCTGTCAGAGATATCTTTCCTGCCTTTTAATTCGTTCATAGAAGTCTGGATCTCTCAGAGGCCTTGCACGGCTCGGCCGAGAGCTTAATTCGGACCTTGACTGAAAGCAATCAGAAGAATGACTTCCGTCTGGCCAGTCCTGTTGAAATATCTGAGTAGGAATGTTGCGTTGATCCTTTTGGTTTCCGTGTTTGGAGAGGCCGCGTCGATTGAAAAATTGGAACACGGGGAGGGGTGGTCTTCCGACCCTGTGTATGACATTCTGACGGTAGGCATCGACAGATGTGACATCCCTCGTTTGGAGATTCCATTCGAATGTGTGTATAAACTTGGCGGCCTACTGTCGAGAGAGACGGAAAGGGAGGACAGCGGAGACGAGACGGCCGTCCCTTCCTCTGCTACTTCTCCTGGGTGTGGGCGGAAGGAGTTGCACGGACTCGATCCTCATCACCCGCCTTCTACCCCTGTAGTGTTTTCAGTCTCGCCTCCGAAGCTGTTGGAGGGAGAAGAAAATGGTGCGTCCTCTAAATTGCCCTCCTTCTCCGACCTGACTAAGAAGGAATCCCTGCTGAAAAAGTACGGAGACGTCGAGGTCATTTTGTCCACAGCCAACACGTTCAGCCATGAGAAAGTAAAGAAGAGCTTTCGGGAGTATGTGGACGTTCATGTGTCGGCAGAGGCAAAGAGAGGGAAAGAAGGGCTGGTGGACAGTCTCCTGAACACGCCGGCCACTGACGTGTTGTACAAATTTGGGGACAACTATATGGGGTGGGAGGACCTCTTGGGGAAGTATGAGAGGCCCCAGCTCTATGGGGGGCAGGAGGGAGCATTGAGCTTCGGTGTGGGGGGGTCGGGCTCGGGTGTTCCGTTTCACGAACATGGGGCCGTCTTCGCAGGTCGGTCAATAGGCCTCTCTCTCTCTCTCTCGCTCGCTCTCCCTCTCTCTCTCTCTCCGTGTCTGTCGGTCGGTCTGTCTGTCTGTCTGTCTGCCTGCTTAAGTGTCACTTTTCGGGCCCCCTGCCCACGTTGTCTGGTGCGGCGTGGTGTTTGTTTGTCTTTTGCTCGTTCTTTCTTTCTTTCTTTCTTTCGGTCTTTCTTTCTTTCTTTCTTTTTTTTTTTCTTTCTTTCTTTCTTTCTTTCTTTCTTTTTTTTTTTTTTTGTCTGTTGTGTACATGAAGAAAAAGAGGGAGAAGAAAAAACCTTTAGTCTGTCTGCCCCCGCCACGCCATCTGTCTGTGAGACAGAAATGACTGCAGGGATGTTGCATGCCGACCCTCTTTTGAATCCGATTGGTGATTCTGGCCGCATGCGTGGAATTCTCTGTTGTGTGTATTTCGTTGGCTTTCTTCTCGGTGTGTTCGTTTTCGTTGACGGGGTGGATGTGCAGGCACAGCGAGAGACCTTGATGGTAGCATGATGAGAAGACTCTTTTTATTTCGGACTAGAGTCTCCAAGACTTCTGGTCATTGACGAGAAAGAAGTTCAAAGGCTAAACTGACTACACCGTCAAGGGATGAAGGCTTCGCTGATAGACAGATAAACAACAAACAGCGTGTAATCTGAGGAGAAGGAATGGAGCGGCAGGTACAAGATGGCAGACAGGTAGACCAGACTGCCGATTGAATGAACGTGCAGACAAAGGAACATGCAGAAGTGTGACAAGCATGTACTAATACATGAATAGAGGAGGTGGCTACATGCCTTGCTTTGGCTTTGAAGTCGATCGATCCTTCTATCCATCCATCCAGTACGTCAGGGTCACCTTTCGTGCCCTACCTCTCCCGCCGGCTTTGCATTTCGTTTTCGGTCTCTGCTTCTTAATTTGTGAGTGTCCTTTCGTCCGCCTGTCTGTGCATCTGCATCTCAGTGCCCCTTCATCAATCTGTCTCTCCGTCTGTCTGTCTGAGAAAGAAAAGACGATGTAGTCTGTCTGTCTGTCTGTCTGTCTGTCTGTCTGTCTGAGAAAAAAGGAAAGAAAAGAGGATGTAGTCTGTCTGTGTGTCTTTCTGTGTGTGTATGGCCAGAGGTCTTCCACGGACAGAAGCGCTGGTTCTTCAGCCCTCCCGACAAGGAACCTCAGTTCGAACCTGATGTGACGTCCTTTCGGTCAGTCAGTCAGTCTGCCAGGTAGAAAGGCAAACAACCAAGCAGGCCTGCAGCTGTCGGTCGGTTGGTTGGTTTTGTTCTTCCACCCCTGCTTCCCGGCTTTTTTTTTGTCTCTGCGTTCGCTGTGCTGCCTGAAATTTACCCTGCATGGGAAGGAAAGCTCTTCTTCTGAAAGTTCTGTTGGCCTTCTGTGCTCTATAACTAAAAAGAGCGTCGAACTCTTGCAGCATCATCACGTGAGCGAGGTTTTCCTTCATGCGGACTGCCTTTCTGCTGTTTTGCCGAGGGTTCTAGCCCTGTACGTCTTTCTCCACTTTCGTGTGAGGGACCCAGTGGGATGGCAATTTGTTGGTTCAAAAAAAGTCCCCGCCTAGCTCGTCTCTCTCTGCATACACACGCGGTGCTCTTTCTTTGCCTTGCTTGCCCTAGCTCCTCCTCTAATGCTTAATTTGGGGTCTCGCGGACAAGAATGAGCAGCGACGAAGAGGATCATCGAAGCTGATGCCTGATTTGAAGACGTTCTCACCACCACTCCATCTCTGAACTTTTCCTGTTTCCTGTCTTTTGCCATACCATTCTTCCGTCCCTGCTCGCATGTGTTTGCTCCCCTCATGACTTCTTTAACGCAAGCGTATTGTTAAATTTTTCTTGCCAGATCGTGATGATTTGTGCCTGCCTGCATGCATGCAGCTGGTTCCACGATCACGTCCAGCAATCAGACAAGGATGGAGAGGCGCGTGAAGAAACAGAAGGGGGGATGGAGAGACGACGACAAGTTGCGGTGGAGGGAGAGGCGAATGAGAAGAGAGATGCAGAGGGGGAAGACAAAGGCTCTGTGCGGGAGTGGAGTCTGCGTCTGCCTCCGGGAGTGACCACGTGCACGTGCAGGCCGGGAGGCGAAATCCTGTGGATACCTGACCGGTGGTGGCACGCGACGCTCAACGTTGGGGAGACGGTGTTCCTTTCTGACTTTGTCTAGCTCCAGCCAGTTCACTAGTCATCAGACTTGCTATCAGTATTAAATTCGGCTGCTAGTTCCGCTGATGCAGGGATCGTTCCAATTAACTGGTGCTTTTCATTAAAGTGTTATCATTTTGAGGATGCTAGTAGTCTGTGCACTGGCATGGCATGGCAGCAGTGCGTGCAGAGCCAGTGAGATTGGAGTTTGAAAACCACTTAGAACACTATTTGTTGATAAATTGTTGTGCACTTTTAAGGATGATCAGTCGAGTAATTTGTTTATGCATGTGCACTTTAACATTCTGATCGATATCACATTCAGTTCTCTCTCTCTTTCTCTCTCTCTCTCTCTCTCTCTCAGTCTCGGAGTCTAGCTCGGAGTCTCTCTCTCTCTCTTCGAGTCTCTCTCTCTGTCTCTATCTCTGTGTGTGTATGTGTGTGTGTCTATGTGTGACACTCTGTGTGTGTGTGTGTGTGTGTATGTGTGTGTGTGTGTATGTTTATGTATGTGTGTATATACACTGATAATAATGATGATGTTTAAACTATTATTATTAACTATATCATTTAATTGAAAAAACGACCTTGTTTTGAGAATTTTTGAGGTAACAAAAGTCGTCGGAGCTAGTGTTGGAGTAGCGTCGGAGTCTTAGGTATAGCTATATCGGTCTCACTATCTCATTTTTTAAGAATCAAATTAAGATTGAATTTTTGAGCGGCAGTTAATTTTAAGGTATAGGATGTTTGACTAGATGTTTGAGTAGTGGTAGCGTTTTCTGTCATCAAAATCTCACTGTACGCCGCGTGAGGTGTTGCTTTTACGGAGCACAAATTAAGCTTTAAACCAAGTCGCCTTATTTAGCCCGATCAAAACCCTATATAATTTTTCGAATATGAATGAATTTTGAATGTAAAGTTTTTTTTCAAATCGGTGTATCGCTCCTAGCATCGCTTATGCCTAAAACCATGTCAGTCATCGTAAAATCAATCTTTTTTAATTAAAAAAATCGTAATTTAATCTCTAGACCTGTTTTTTAGTAACACTCCGGTCGGGAATTGCCGATTCGATCGGGAGTGTTCACTACACTGTACATGTCACTGCAACGACATAACTAAAACTATTTGGCCTTGCCGAAACCGCTAGAAGACAATTCGACAAAGAGCCGCCCAGGGCGTACTCGACATTCATCAACCCTGGCGTGGACAATGGACATATCGATCTCGCCAGCTTTACCTTCACTTAATTGACGACGCCTGGATAAAATCTATATGCGGGTCAATCGTCAATCAGCTGAAACAAACCTGCGCTTGAATTTAACATCAAAAGTTAAAGACGGATGGAGACGAAAGAAGTGCTTCTGGCTGCTCTAAGACATTTCAGGCAGGCGCAAGCAAGTAGCAAGCTCGCATTGTGAATTGAAGAGAAGAGCAAAGTGTCTTAATTTGAGAATAGAACAAAGGTTGGACGCAAAGCGAGGAAAGGCGGACATGCAGAAGAAAAGAAAAGAAAAGAAAAGAAAAGATACAGTTGAGAGTATTTCTAGCTCCTTTTGAAAGCTCCGGAGAGCCTTGTGGGAGAGAGCGCAATGTGTACATGTCCACACTGAATCACCAGCTTGATTGATGGGGTTGCCTGCCGCGAAGCTACACAGACAGAAAGGATCAAAATTTATACCGTGCATGCAAAGAAAACAACTTCCCCCATTTCCATGTCTGCACGCGCATGTTGAATGCAAAATTAAGGGAGAAGAAAAACAGGGAGGCGGGAAAGGAAATAGGAAAGAACCAAAACGAAAACAGCATGGATAACGCAGAACCAGTCCGAAATGGAGACGGCGCTATATGGTACGCACGTTTCTGTCTGTCTGTCCGTCCAACGTGTCTCTCTCGGCTGCTTTTCTTATTGCGTCTTTTGTTTTTTCGTTTCTTACGGCTCGACTGGGCAGTCTGCGGGACCCTGGTCGATAAGTGGACGACAAGGCAAACAGCATGAAGAGAGACGACAAACGGAGAACGGATGAAAAACGCCCATGCAGTCAATCAACCAATGTGAGAACGACCATGCATGTTCTGCGTCCAGGATCTGCGCGCATTATTTCGCCCCCCCTCATTTCACTCCATGAGATTTCATTTCATTTCATTCATCTCCTCAAGAAAGTCCGCGTGTTTGAGTTATTTCGGTTTCTTGAGGCACAGGCTCCTGCTCCTCTTCTGACCAATGATCTTCATTTTCGTCCTTTCCTTTCTGCTTTCCCTCCTCCTTCCCTCCCCCTTGGCCTCGCTTGAAGTCATTCAATCTTGCCATCAACTGAGGCAGGTGAGCGATAGGCGGAACTTTCGGTCTCCTCCCTGGCTCCATGAACGGCGACTCCCCCCCTATAGGCGACGCTTCTTCCTCCCCCCCGCCCGATGCCTGGCCAGCTTGTCGTAATGGCACTCTAGGTTTGTCTCCCTCTTTCTTCCCCCCCCCCC
>JAHBMJ010000730.1:5000-7500 GCA_018398765.1 Chromera velia | reverse complement strand
AGACAGTGAGAGGTGCACAAAAAAGAACATACACACAGGGCCAGGAATGCGAAAATACAGACATGAATAGAAGGGAACGGAGAGAGCTAGAAAGACAGAATTTAAAGTTTTCTACTAAAGCAAACCGGCAACCCCTTCCAACAACTTCTAAGCAATAGCAACGTTGAACACTAACAAGCAGATACTTCACAAAATTTGTAGGCAGGCAACATTTGTTTCCCTCCAAACGGAGAAGTCAGCAAGCAAGCGGAGAGCCAAAGAGAACACACAAAATATCAACAGCCAGAGAAAGAAAGAAACGTACGAACCAAAATCTGACACCCAGGAATCCGAAGGATACGGAATGTTTGAGCAGCATGAAAGTTCTCAAGGATGGCCTGGTCGTTGTACAGCAGGGCCAGCTCGCTCTTGCTGCAGGCAGGGACATACGCACACACACACACACACACACACACACACACATACGCACACACACACACACACACACACACACACACGCACACACACACACACACACACACACACGCACGCACACACGCACACACACACACACACAGAGAGAGAGAGAGAGAGAGAGAGAGAGAGACGCACACATACACACACACACACACACACACACACACTCACTCACTCACACACACACACACACTCACTCACACACACACACACACACACACACAGAGAGAGACGCACACATACACACACACTCACACTCACACACGTATAGATGCAGACGTATCTACATGCACATATTTGCGAACATTTTCCCTTGGCTATGCGAACCTCAGATACACACCTCAACTCAAATGCAACGCACGCCGCTCGCTGAACAGACAACAAGCTTGGACGAACATTCCGCCGCCTGACTGCTCTATCTCCTCATGTCAACTGAGGCAAAAACAAATTGTTCAAGCCAAAAGCAACGATTCATCTCCAGATTTGTTTTTCAGGCAAGGCTGGTCATCAAACGTCTTATGAGCGTTCAAACTCTTTCACACACACACACACACACACACAGAGAGAGAGAGAGAGAGAGAGAGGGAGAGAGAGAGAGAGAGAGAGAGAGGGAGAGCAATCTTCAGCCAGTCACGTGCCCACCTGTTGACTTGGAACATATTATTCACTCCCTCATGCCCAATGTCGTGGCATAGAGCTGCAATGACGACTGAGAGGCTCCGGAGCGGGCTCAACAGTTTTCGAATCCCTACGTGCTCCGTCAGCCAGACAGCCATGATGGCAACCTGAATGAGGGATGGATTGGGAAGTAAAAATCAAGAAAAAGAAAGCAAACTCTAGAGAATCTTACTTGCGTCAATTTTGCCGCTTCAAAAGCTTAATCAAAAACAATATTGAGAGAGAAAGACAAACAAACAGACAGACAGATAGACACAGAAACAGGCGCATTATGAGCGCCCGGCCCATTTCAGTGTTGTCAACCTTCCCCTTCAGAATCACTTTTCTTTCACAAGAGAGCGGCCGCTCGTTGATTGTAAGGGCAAACGAGACGGAAGGGGAAAAGTCGGCATGCAGGGAAAACCTGCCATGGCGACTGATCAACTGACGTCTGCCCCGTGCAAGCTGTTGTGGTACGGAGCGTCTGTGTACCCCTTCTCAACCTGCAGGGGCGACAGGGAAGGAACGAAGGATGGATATGCCAAAGAAGGAAGGCAGACAAACAGAATTAAAAAAGGCCAAATTCCTCGATGGATGATGAGACAAGCCAGTCAGTCAGTCAGTCAGTCAACAGAGGCAATTAAAAAAGGACCCGATTCTCTTGATTCCGCAAAACTTGAACAGCTGTTTTTTCACATGAACGAATGACAACATTTGACTTTTCTCGCTGATTCGCCGCTACCGGTCCGTCTCGAAAACTTTGATTGTCATGTGAAAGGCAAGCCGCTTTAATTTTTGTGCTTGTCAAAATATAATCACGATGCACACATGCAAGCAGTAAAATGATCTATAGCTGAAGCAACTCACTGCCTGACTGACTGACCAGCAAAAGAAAATTGAGAACTCGCGTGACGTTGCTGAGTTTCAGAGGGTCCGTTAGGAAGTTCCGAAGCAGCTGCAGTCCCACCAGAGGGAGCGCCTTCCCGACGTAAACAGACCCATCCCCCCCATGATCGATATGAGCTGTTGAGGTAGGAGACATGACTCCATTATTGGGTGACTTGATTTCGGACCTGGGAGAGAGAACCTTCCGATATTGATTGAGGGGTCTGATGTCCAGATTCCAATCTCGTTCGGGGTCGTCTCTACTCAGGCTGAGTGACCGCATGGGGGCCTCACTCCAGCTGTCTTCGTTCAGACTGAGGGGAAGGAATTGGACTACCTCCATCAGAAGATCATCCACTTCTGTCACAACGCCTCTGTTGGCGTCGTCTGACAGGGACTCTGTGCGATGATCCTCTGACCCGTTCTCTGAAGACAAGGCATGATGGGAAAAGGATTGATTCACAACAGAAGAACGTCGCTGTCTCTGCCGAGAGAAATGGGC
>JAHBMJ010000729.1:20000-24730 GCA_018398765.1 Chromera velia | reverse complement strand
GGGGGGGGGGGGTTGGTGTGAGGAACGGATGGAAGCAGAGGGAGAAGGCGAATGAAAGAGTGAATGAAAGAACAATTGATTCATAATCTTTCCCCTTTTTTCTCCTTACATGCCTGGAAACCACCCCCGATGCTGTCTATCCGTCAGGCCATCGGGGACGAGAACGGCAACTTGCACGTCCTCGAACTTCCAAAATCGATGAAGAAAGCGGTCAGTCGGTCGGTCGAGCGGTCGGTTGTTCCTTCCAGTCAGGGGAGGGAAAGACGGAGACGGATTGCTTCCCCGTCTCTGTCTCTGGAAGTCCTTTTCTGTTCTGTGATGGTGATAAGAGATTTCTTCGAGCAGCGTCACTGTGCGCCCTTCATGCACTTTATTTTCTCTCCTTTGCAGCCGCTCCTTACCGTATCTTTTCTGTACAGCTTTCGTGTTCTCCTCTAATTTCTCTTTCTCTTTCCCCTTTCTCACTGAACTCGCCAGACACAGATCTCCTTACTCACTCACTCACTCACTCACTCATTCACACTCTGATGTTGCAACGAATCTCTGGCCCTCGTTTGATCTTTTTCTTTTCGATTGGCCACCCTGAAGGTTCGTTCCTCTGCAAACCCCTTAACTTCATTCTGTTCTGAAGTCTTCTGTTCTCTTTTGTTCGGTGAGTGAGTGAGTGAGTGAGTGAGTGAGTGAGTGAGTATGTGTGTGTATGCAGATCCAAAACGAACAGAAGGTGATGCGGCTGTTCCTGGAAAGAGAAGCCGAGAGGTGCAAGTATCAGGTGAGTCTCTTCAGTCTCATTCAAATCCACGGTCGGAAACAGAAGAACGAAGGGGGAAAGTGAGGGAGCAAGGAACCAACTGTCCCTCCGCACGTACCGCCCCCTTTCTCTTGTTTCCTCTCTGCTCACAGAGGTGTACATACTTACAGCATACAAATTCCCCCTTCCATGGCGAAACAACTCCATGCACCAAGAGAAAGAGATCATCTTGTGATATTGTCGCACAGATTTCCGTCTGTAGCCTCTACATGTATACATCATCGAGAACATGACACACAACACATCGTGATAATTTTCCACAAAGTAACTTTCTGTGTCTCTGCCCGCTTGTCCCCTGTGAAACGCACAATCGAACGGACGGACGGACGGACGGACGAACAGATTCGTCGTGCGACCGAATTGGAGAAAATGAAGGAGGAGCACGACAGAATGATGCTGATGCAAAGCGACCAGGACGATGGGGCTGCAGATCCTGTCAGTCAGTCAGTCAGTCAGTGCGGATTCTTTCTTTCCGGCGTCCTTTTCTAGGTTATTTTTTCATCCTTGTCTTTCTTTATATTCGTGCACCACGGCCAAAGTTTTTGTTCTTTCTGTGTATCGCTTTGTCTCTTCTTTCTTTTTTTGTCCATCACATCTCACGTCCATACAGAAGAAGGGGACAAAAAACCAAAGGGGAAGAAGGGGAGTGGCTGTCGCAGAGGTACCCATCAACCCTCTGGATGCACTCGACCCTGGTAGCGTTCCATGAGAACAGTTCCGGATATAAAGTAGGCATCAATTTAGATAAATCACTGAGCTCATGTCCTTTTGTGTCACACTTTGTTCCCTCCTTCATCTCTCTCTCAGAATTCCGAGCAGGAAGCGCTACGAGCTCTTCAGGAAGAGTACGAAGGACTCGAACGACTCTTCAGAGAGGTGAGTAACCTGGGAGCAGGGGGGTGGGGAGGATTCTTTTGTGAATTCGCTGATCAGGGTTGTAGATTGGGTGACTCACTGAGACGCAGGTTGTGTTTGCGGATTCTGATTTGTCTAATCGCTTGTGCTTTTCAAGGCGCTCCGCGTACGTGAAACGTGGACGATTCAAAAGGATGAAAGAGCGCTAACAGAACCTTTTTTACTTTAAATTTGACCATTTGTGTGCAGGAGCTCGGCCTTCCACAGGAGAAAGGCGCAGACGGAGGAATGACGCCCGGAGGAGCTGCTATAGGGGGTGGAGCCACGCTGACCGACGTGCCAGAGCCTCCAAATTAAATTCACTAGGTGTCATTCCTGATACCATTTACATACATGATGATGATGATGATGATGATGATGATGTATGAGGTACATAAATAATGATCATCATAAATTGATGGTGACAACATGCATTTATTTATTCACTTGTTTATTTATTTATTTATTTACTTATTTATTCATTTTGCTGTATAATAGCCTGTAGTATATAAACTATTAAAAGTAATATTAAAACTATTCTAAAGGATTATAGGATTAGGATTTGATTGATTGATTGATTGATTGATATGTTCCGCCCTAGGGCCTTCCCGCTATGTTTATCTGTCACCAGAGCTAGCAGGGATTTATGTTCGACGTTGCCCCGCGGTCCACTGCCGGGCTTCAACTTGCATCAAAAAGTATTAATACTGTAATAATACTTTCATAATTAAATGAGGAATTGAATTGATTTAGCGAATCATTATAATTGAATTGATGTCAACGTCATAGACTCGACATGGTTAAAACTGATGAACCAGTTGTTCTGCTTTATACTAGGCTTTACATCGCTAACCAATGTTATGCAATATTTATTCATATATGAGATCGAAGTTGCGCCTATTTTTGTCATTGGTGGTTTTAGGACGGAACAAATCGACAAACTAGGTTAGATCCGCCTCTCATTTATGGGGACGCGGCATACATGACAAAACCCTCAATCATCAGTTTTTATATATGATATGATACATATACTGAAGAGAGGCGCCTGAGTACGCTTGAGTTGCGGCTTGACTAGGTGACTTAATTTAGATATTAAGCAACTTGAATAGCTTTCATCCTACTAGAAGATTAGAGACGGAAGGCTACATTAATTGTAAAGAACAGTATCACCATCTTTCATCTCCTCTGTGCTTAAAATCTACTCTCTAATGTATTTTAGCACATACTGTTACTAACTGGTAACTGTGCGAGCTTATGAAGTTAAAAAAATTTAAAGATATAGATGTTATCAAATTTTTGTAACATTCAAAGCATATATCAAATTGGCTTCCATCCAGAGCATGCATTGAAAGCAATTAATGATTTTTTAACTGGAAGAAACGGAACCTTATGACAAACTAGGCTAGATCCGCCCCTCATATATGGGGACGCGGCATGCATTACAAAACCCTAGAACAAAACCTTCAATCATTTTCACTGTGTCGCCGTTTCTTTACATTTGGGCTGAATCGAACTGCGCGCGCGCGAGTCGCGCGAAAAAAAAAAAAATTCGAATTTAACTGCATGACGCATGCACGTGCATACATGCATGCATGGCTATATCAATATTTGCCTGACTCTTCTTATAGTTGGATATATTGATCGAGTCTATACCTCTCCCGCGGTCTGTCCCTCCCTAAAAGAAAGGTTCGTTCCCACACCAGCAAGAATCCTCCATCTGTACAGCTGTCTGCAACTGTGCGTGCACAGAATCAAACACTGACCGACCGAACGACACTCTGCTTCAGACGACCTATCTTCTCTACGCAGCGTGCTCACCGCTTGTATCTCCCTACAAACGTCAAAAGAAAGTCAGTACTCTCTCTCTAACCAAACAAGATGACCACCTACCGTTCCCCCTCCCTGCGGCCTCTGACCACCCTCAGCCACGAGCTTGCAATCAACGAGGACCTCCGCAGAATGACATGGGCCAAGGCCGAGTCCATTGCCAGAGAGGCCGACAGACGGGTGGAGCAGTTGGGCTCTGCTTATGACGTCATGGCTACAGAGAACTCTTCCCTCAAGACACGGAACGACGTCCTTTCTGACCGACTCAGTGCCCTGGAAAGAGATGTCACCACACTCAGAGTCAGTCAGACCATCCATGCTCTCCAATCTGCATATACATGCACGTGTGTGTCCCACTTCTTTGTCCCCCTCTCCACACACATACTCGTTTCCCCTTCCACAGGCTTCTCTGAACGACAAGGCCATCTCTGAGAACGCCCTGAAGGCCGACGTGGTGTCTTTGGACACAGCCAGCACCCGCCTGAGGTCCGAGAACGATGTCCTTGCAAGGGAGAACGTCAGACTGCAGGTAGGTAAGTCGGTAGGTCAGTAAGTGAGAGCGGATGGGGAAGGATGCGATGCTGTGTCACTGAAGAGCCACTGCAAGTGAGGCGTGATCGAACTGCAGAAAAAAGCCGTGGAGCAACTCATCCTCTCACTCACATTCACACACGGAGGAGGGCCATCAGCTGTGCATCGGGTGCTCTTGGGAGGGCAAGCAGCAGAGCTGTTTTTGGAAGGCTAATAAAGGATCTATGGATGGCACTCGAGCCCTGACTACCTTTCGTCCACCTGTGTGCAGGCTGAGGTCGACAGGCTGACCATCTGCCGCCCTTGCTCCCCCTGCTCGCCCTATCGCAAGACTGTCGTCTCGACCATCACAGACCCCGTCTGCGTGTCCCCGTCTCTGAGGACGTCACCGTCCTTGACCATCACCACGCCTGCCTTGTGCACCAGCCCCTGTGCCACTGCCTGTGCCACCACGATCTGCACTGCACCCTCCAGGTGGGCAGGCGTGCAACTCTCTTTCTCAATCGACTAGCCGGAGGGAACGGGAGTGCTTGTGTGCGCATTTGAGTGCGTGCATGACACTTGAGCACCCTCGTACTTCGTTGCTCACTCAAAGCCTCTATGTGCTGTTTCTGCGTGCGGACTTGTTCGTGCGTGTGAGCGGAGTGAGAGGGAGAGGTGCCTTCAA
>JAHBMJ010000729.1:0-17500 GCA_018398765.1 Chromera velia | reverse complement strand
AATCGAGTGAGTTGGTCAGGGTCAAATCACACGAGCCAGAAAGGTTGACACACAAAATCGTTAAGATCACAAGTACACACAAAGAAGAGAAGAGAAAAGGCAAGAAGACGAAACAGAATTCTTCTCAAAGAGAAAGGGCGCAGGACTGAAGACAAGAACAAACGGGAAAACTAGTCACTCAGTCCGCTTTCTCCAGACAAAAAAAAACACAGGAAGGGTATGGGGATACGTGCAAACCATCCCTTATCCTTCCTCACTGCTATCTCCGAAAATGAAACAGAACCTCTCGACCGGCCGAACAAATATGCTAACCTTTCTTTCCCTCTCCATTGCAAGCTTTGTGTATCCCCCCACTTCACTCACACGGAATGCAAATTGAAAGAAAGAGGTAACTTTTATCAGACGGAAAGAAAAACGAAAAGAACACACCGACCCTAAGCTCCCTCCATAGGAAAACCATCATGTTTGTCTGTCTGAGGCTTGCAAAGAGGTGTTCCTTTTTCTTTTCTCTTCATCCGTCTCTTCTGGGCATCCTTTCATCTCTTTCTTCTCATTCAAACTGCCTTCTTGCCCTGCCTTGTTTCTCCTAATTCAATTTAGTCAACATGCACAAAACGAAAAAAAAGAAAAAGTCAGTCGGTGGTCCTCTCAGCCAATTGTCAAACAAACAAAATGAAGAAACTGTCATTCAATCAAAAATCAACCTGAAACAAGGAGAGAGATTGCAGACGGCCCTCATACTCACGGGCTCTCAGCATTGTTGAGCGTACCTCAGCTTGGTTTCAGTTGAATGGATCGATCGATCTCAAGAACACATCTATTCAAACGAATGAGAAGAAGACAGACAGACCCTGCACAGTTGCAATCAGACAACGTGGACGGGTGCACGTCTCACTACCCCCTGGAGGAAGATCGAGAATCGACATTTGGTGACACACGTCTCCCTCACTGTGCAGATGGTAGTGGAAACGTCTACATGCCTGTAGCCAGCCAGCGTTCACGTATGTGGTGAAAGTGAATAAGCTTTGTTTTCTCTGCACACAATGATCTCTTTGTTCAGAAAAGCTTCGATCATCCAATTGGAGGAACCTTAAGCATGCATGCTCAAGCCATTCCGTAACCCTAATTGTGGACTGTATGGAGCATCGATTGAACAAACTGCTCAAAGTAAAACTTGTACAGTTTTATGCCTTGCCAGCAAAAGGGTACGTATTCCCCTGTGTATGTGTGTGTGTGTGTGTGTGTGTGTGTATGTCTAGGTGTGTGTGCGCGCGCGTGTATGTGTGTATGTATGTGTGTATGTGTATGTGTGTGTGTGTATGTATGTGTGTGTGTGTGTGTGTGTGTGTGTGTGTGTGTGTGTGTGTGTCATACTATGTGCTTATATGTACTTCGGACTAAGTTACACGGTGTGCATGTTGGTGTTTTTGTAAAAAAAAATTTAAAGATGAAAATTTTGTATATGCCAGCTCTTACTTAAGGACTGTGTCTAAGTTTCTTTATATCACAGACGTTGTTTACATATCTAGCTCTAGATCTAGCTTTATGTATGTAAATATATGCATCTACACTAGTATCTACATTAGACTACATTAGACCGCCACGCAGCTAGAAAATCATATATTTTATATACAAATATATTATAATTAATTGCGATGTAGAAGTGTACTGTGCAGTAAAGGCTGTGCATCTGCGTATACGTTTCTTGCAGAGTCCTAGGCAAAGTCTCACTGAGTGGGTCAGTATAAATATAATTGAGTGTATGCCAGAGTGTGCATAAATATATATATATATGTATGTAACAGATGGATATAACAGGAAGGGCCTGGAAGGCCTAGAAGGGAACCTATCAATCAATCAATCTGACAATCTAGCAATCAATCAATCAATGAATCAATTAATCATTCAATCAATCAGTTAATGACACAATCTGTACAGGTATGAATATGTATCATTGTATTTTTGTATTTACATCATATATTTGTGTCCCAATATACTACCAGTCAATATATTTTATTCTATACCTGTTGTAATCTATTGCTCTAGCCATTGCTAGCAACTGTAGACAACTAGGCCCAAGCTAATTGATTATTCAACTACTAGTTCAACTAATTGTATAAAACTTTTTATAATATATTAGATGCCTGTCTATATGGCTTTTACAATGCGTCGATATTGATGACGTATGATTTTAATTTTTCTAGAATGTCCGAGTCTTAATCACAGTGTAATTATTACAGGTTTAATACAGTTTTATAGCATTGGCTAGAGCATTGGCAGCATTGCAACATGGTCGCAATTGCGTCGGATTCGAAATAACTGTCACATCAGACTCTTACACACACAGGCATCCCATAGAGCACTTGACTCAGTGCTGATGGAGGAGCCGATCACCATGCATGCATGAACGTTCACGACTGAACAACCAACGACTAGATCTTGACGACTGCACGCATGACCTTTAGCATGAAGTGGTGGCAAACAACATGAGGAACTGCAGGGCCGGATGAGGAATCCCTCCAGACCCCCTCTTCGATCGATCTGCATCGCTCTTGAATTGATTGTGTGTGTGTTTCAGTGGGCGTTTTGCGTCACCTGCTGCCCGTGCAAAAACAAAATACTATCGTTGCATGCCCATCTTTTCTTATGTTGTGGAATGGCAAACGTGCGTGCATATGAGATACCTGCGGTGTCAGTAAAAAAAAGTGCCTCTTTCTCTCTTTCTCTCTCTCTGTGTGTGTATGTGTGTTTCTACGTCTCCCAGGACTCTCTCCCTCTCGCCCTCTATGCGTGTGATCTGATGTCCTAGAATGGAATGCAAAGAGGACTTGCGAGGCCCGCCTCTTCATCCCTAGTATTGCGGCACGACACTCCCGTGCAAGCAAAGAAAAGGTGCAGAAGAAGCCCACTCACGCAAGGAGAAAGAAAAAACACGAGGAGGGACATCACAGACACACAAGAGGACAGAAATCTTCACCCGCACTGAGTGGCCTCCCGCATGAATAAATGAATAAATGAACGAACAAACGAACGAACGAATGAATGAATGAACGAACAAACGAATGAATGAATGAATGAATGAAAACAGACAGCAAACATTTCCGGAAGTCCATCTATCCATCCATCCTTTTGTCTGTCAGAAATGGAGGTTCAACCTGTAGGGGTGCAACTGTAGATACGATTCTCCCTTTTTTTTTGTTTTACAAGTAAAAAAAAAATCAAGAGGCGAACTCATACAACCGCCCAGCCAATTTTTCCCCTTCGTCCTCCCCTTATTCCTGTTCTGGAGTCAATAAGGGAGTGCTAAGGAGCAAAGAAAGAAAGGAAGGAAAGGGAAAAGAAAAAAAAGAGGATCAAGGAAGCACGTACAGCCAGGGCAAGAGAGAGCGCAACCCCCCTCCCACCACCCTGCACGAGTCCAGATCCAAACGCACCCTTCACTTCCACGCCAGGCACGATAGATCGGCAGATCACGAGAAGACCCCTCTCAAAGCATTCGCAAAACTCGTCAGGATAAAGTTTTTTTTTTTTTTTTTTTTTTTTTNNNNAATTTTTTTTTTTTTTTTTTTTTTTTTTAGGTGAACAAAAACGGAGCGAAACAACAGGAGGAAAAAAGTACTCGTACACAAGAGCATGCATTCAGGCACAAACGAAGATGCAGGACAATACAGAGATGCAAGAAGAGGAGGCGTGGAAGCAAAAGAAATGTAAATAAGAAATCCAGCGAGGCAGAGACAAATACAGAGATCGACAGAGAGAGAAAGAGGACGAATCGAACAACGCACCACATAACGGGGCGCTCGATCGAGTTCGTTTTTGGAAAAAAAAAGGAAACCCAAACCTTCTGCTGTGTGCCTTGCGGAAAGGAATGAGACTTACAAATTTTGTGCCCCCCCCTCTGGCAACATTCGTTGTTCCTGCCTGACTTCTCTGACAGCTCCTGTTTGACGGCCCGAGCCACTGGCGCCTTTTTTTCTTTACAAGTGCCCAACATTTTTCTCGTTTTCGTTCGAGAAGTACGATGCACTTTGTCTTTTCGTTTTCGTTCGAGAAGTACGATGCACTTTGTCCTCCACTTCCTTTGTTGTTGCTGCTTCTGGCTCTACGTTCTCTCTCTCACTGCAGGGAGCGGGCCTGGCGCCTACAGTGCTATGGAGTGGAGTGCTGCGCGATATCGCTTCCGGACCTCTCTTCGGTTTTTTTTTTTTGAACACACACAGACACAGACACACACACACACACACAGAGAGAGAGAGAGAGAGAGAGAGACAGATATGAGAGAGAGAGAGTCTGACAGGCAGACAGGATGACAGACAGAAGACAATCAATCCACCCATCCTGTATACGCGTGTGATACAATGAGTCCCCCACTCACCTTGTGCCCTGAGGGAGGAGCTGCAGCTCGCCTCTTGTCGTTTGTCTACGAGTCAGACTGTCTGAGTCGGTTTGTCTTTCTGACAAAGAACCCTTTGAGCTTCCTTGGCGTGGCCACCATGACAAGATCAGATCAGGACAGGACAGAGAGGGAGGGAGGGGGGGAGCTATAAGCAATCGGCCGACCGACCGAGATACTTCCCTCCGCTTCTGGCACAAATTCCAATAGAATGGGATGACGCTGTTCGTTTACTTGGATGAAGGGATGGATAATGGGAGAGGTGAAATGAATAGCGAGTGATTAGAGGCGGACGGCGGACTGGAAAGCGGGGCAACCTGTCGGAAGGCTATCACCCGATCACTTTGCTGGGCTTTCATCGCCAATCCCCCCCCAACTTCCTTCATACGTCCATCCATCCATCCAACCATCCTTGGGTCAATCCAGCAGGCTGAAAGCCAGCCAGACAGACGTATCCGTTCCCACCAACAAATGGGAGGGATTGAAAACAAAAGCTTTGATGCTTTTCAAAACCGGACGGACAGGTACATGCATCCAGACAGTGAACACAAATACGAAAGACAGCAGACAAGCAAAAATGGAAGGAGGGGAGGAAAAACCGCAAGATCGACTGCGGCAGACAACAGAGTGAAAACAACGCCGACGCTGTTGCAGGCACGCAAGCAGACGTCAAGCAGCCGAGTGTTTCAGTCATGCACGCACAAAACATTCGCCAAGACAGCCCAAATCTTAAAACGCTTGTCTGTCTCTTCAGTGAAGCAAAGCGGCTACTAAGAAAGAAGGGGAAGGCCGCGACAAAGACCTACCCCACTTTCTTGGCCAGACTTACAAACTGTGCACATGAAATCGTTCGTTTGTCCTTTGGAGGCGAGGAGTCGAAGAGAAGAGGACTGACTGTAATGTCTTCGTGTTTGTCAGTGCCGAGCACGAGAGACCGGATGTACCCCTACGATGGTGGCTTCTATTGGTTCTTCCTAGTTTTTTTTGTGTGTGTTTGATGACCATCCATCCATCCATCCGACCCCGTCCTTCCTCACTTGAGGACCCCTTCTGCCACAACACTTCAAATACGCCGTCTTTCTTCTGCCCTTTTCTCTTTCGATCAGCATTTTTTCTTTCGCACATGCCTCCCTCACTTTTCCTTTCCCCCATTGGGGGGGGCAGCCTTTTTGTTGAACAACCAGCGGATTGAACTGCATGCAGAGACACTTCTTTCTTTCTTTCTGTCTTTCTGCAGGTTGCCATTCCTTCGGGAGAGGGAACTGACTGGAGAAAGCAGTGTCAAAAGCTTCAAACAAACAAACGTACACGGATTTGTACATGTGAATCAGTTGACGGAGCACCCACCTGTGATTCCATTTCGACTTCTCTCACCCCAGCTTTCGTCTTCCTTCCACATTCCTTCGCTTTCAGATGTCCTCTCAATACAAAGTTGAAGTGAATTTTCCGGTACAAGAAGAGGGGGGGAGGGAGGAAGAGAGAAAGGGAGGAAAGTTTTGTGGCTTCTTCTCGTTCGTGTCATTCTTCATTCATTGATTTACCTGTCAATGAATTTTTTCGATCGTTTGTCATGCCGACAGGAGTCGCGAGGTCCATTCGCATTCTGATCTTCCCTGCCTCTCTTCTCCCTCTGTTTTCCTCTGCAGCTCTTTTTATGCGTGTGTGATAAGAGAGAGAGAGAAAGGGATCTGACGGAATTTTCGGTCGCTCTCTGTCCCGTTGAACGCTTCTTTCTTTCTTTCTTTCTTTCTTTCTTTCTCTCTCTTGTGTTGGCGCTGTGGTCGGCACACTAACCATCTTACACGTGCCCACACATGCGCGAGTCGCAGACATACGCACAAAGCACACAGAATTTCTTTCTCGCACACACGTACATACCCACACACATACGTACTCATATACGAACGGCCAAATACGCTCGCACACGAACTGTTGCACACGTACACATCCAACACACACGCACTCACTCACTTAACACACACACACACACACACAACCTTGAAAAGTAAAAGGATTGAGACCAATTCTTTCTTACCACCGAGCGTTTTCTTTTTTTTTGTTTTTTGATTATGATTCTTTTTCTTGTTTCGGTTCCTGGCGAAGAGTACAGAGCACAAAGATGCAAGTTGGACACAAAGAACAAGGAAGGAGGCGAGCCCAACTTGAAAAATGACGGGAGAGGGGAGGTGAGTTGGGGAGAGAAAAGAAGAAACGAAATGAATGGCAAAGAACAAACCCCAACCAACCCAACCAAGGCGATCGTCTTGAGTGAGTGAGTGAGTAGCCAGTCCTAAGAAGAAAAGAACAAAAGAAAGAAAAGGGAGGGAACCAAGGAAGGAAGGAAGGAAGGAAAGAAAGAAAGAAAGAAAGAAAGAAAAGAAAGAAAGAAAGAAAGAAAGAAAAGAAAAGAAAGAAAGAAAGAAAGAAAGAAGAGGGACAAAGAGAATCAAGAAAGAAACGAAAGATTATGAGAGAAAACGAAGGAAGATAGAGAGGAAAGATGTAAGACAGACGGGTCAACCGGAACATCCACATTTGTTTGGCTGGCTGTTTCGTTCAACAAATGGATAGAGTTAAGAAAGTGAAAGTCACACACAACCAGGTGTCGTTCGTGTCCAGCGTCGAGACAAGAAGACAGCGGCATGAAGTCAAGCGCGAGAATGAAAGAGACAGAAAGACAGATAGAAGACAGATTGACACACACACACACACACAGAGAGAGAGAGAGAGAGAGAGAGAGACAGACTACATGACTCACTGACAGAAAGAAAGTGGAGAGGGGGTGGAGAAGACAGCGACATGGGCGGTGTGCACAGTTCTTTCTTTGTTTCTTTCTTCCTTTCTTTCTTTCTGTCCTTCCGTCTCGTTTGTGCCTTCAATGCCGGAAGGCCCTTTTGACGCCTTCTCTTCAACCGAACTGGAGACACACGGCGAGAGAGAGAGAGAGAGAGAGAGAGAGAGAGAGAGACTATGAGTGAGTGGATACAAGTACGCGCACCACCGTTGTTTTTTGCATCTATACATCATCTCGACTTTTCTTTGCAGTCCGCTTTCTGTCTATACATCCATCCACCCATCCATCCAACCGCCTCAGCAGAGGCGTCCCATCTATACAAAGCTCTCTCTCTCTCTCTCTCTCTCTCCCGTCCTCTTCTTTCTCAGTAGGTGGAGGGTCGGTTATGTTTCAGATCCATTTCATGAATCATTTATTCATTCATTCATCCATCCATCCATCCATTCATTCATTCATTCATTCCCTCAAGGGTTCCGTCCATTCATCCATTTTGTGTGCACTCACTTGCTCGTTCATTCATTCATTCTTTCATGCATTCGTTCCCGTTCTTTTTCTTGACCAAGGGCTCTTCAATGCATCACTCCTTCACGATCCGGTCGCCCCTCCATGAATTGATTCCTTCCAACTGTGCCTTCATTCATGCATCGATGCATGCATGCATGCATACCCTCCCTCACGCACGAAAGAAACAATCTCTTCATTCACTTCGTTCACGCGTTTATTCCTTACCTTCTCATGGCGCCACTATCATGTACACACGCACGCACTCATGAACAAACAGTGTTTGCTGTTTTTTCTTTCTTTTGTCTATATCCTGCTCGAACGAAGAAAGCAGGTAGAGTAGGGAAGGGAGAAAGAGAGAGGTCAAGAGGAGGAACGAGTAGACTGGACAGTTGATCGAGGGCGAATGGAAGAAGGAAGAGAAGAGAAGCCAAGAGGGGGAACTCAGTAGGCCGGGAAAGAGAGGAAAGAAGAGAGAGGGGGGAGGGGGAAAAAGGAGGCGAAAAGAGTAATGGCCTATGCATCCCTTGCGCGGCCAGAGGAAGCGAAGAGCCATCAAGCAGATGGGCACAAAGAGAAAACAACACGTCACGTCATGGCAAATTCACACGAAATCAAAAAGAAAAGAGCAAAGTCCAGCGGATTTTCGGAACGTACAGACAGGCAAACAATCTGACAAAATCCAAAAATGCCAGCAAGAAAAATGCGCGCCCGTCACTCCTTCTGGCAACCCAAAAAGAGCAGTCAGGCCAGCAAGCGGTCTATTTCATTTGTTCTTTTTTTTTGTTTTTCCCTCTCTTCGCCTTTTTACCCCCTTCTGTCTACAACTCAAACATCGAAACTGAAAAGAAAAACTTCTCACCACCTGACACCGTGTGCGTTTCGAATGCTTTCTTTCTGCCTGACTGCCTGTGCACGCCCGCCAATCAACGAACGCCAGGAAACGGAGGCGGGGAAGAGAAGAGATAAGTGAGACAGAGAAGAGGAGAAGAACTGCCCGCCAGTCACAAGGCTGTCAGGCATGAGTGAAGAAAGAGAGGGAGGACGGACGGGGCGAAACGAATGAATGCGTGTGAGTGCAAGCCAATGTCTAGCTAGTAGAAGAAAGGGAAGAGTTGAGGGAGAGAAGAAGACAAAACAAACCAGAAAGAGTGCTAAGACAAAAGCACGAAGACAAAAATAAGAAAGCATTGGGGCACGTAACGGAGGAGGCGGGTGTAGCAGAAGAGGGAAGCACGTAGTTCGACAAAACTTTCCTTCTTCTGTCCCTCATCCGCCAACCCTCCAGCACCTCCCTTTTTTCAACCCTTCCCACCCCACCCTTCCTTCTACGTCATACGCCCGCATTCGTCATTGAGGCAACGCACCAGATCAGGCCGTCCCATCCCATCCTTCCCACAAAGGCTCGGCCAAAACGAACAGACCCACAAGGCAGAGCTTCGTTCGCCTCTGTGTCAGTTGATTGATGAATCATTGGTGTGATGGTGCATTGGTCAGAACAAAAGTAAAGAGAAGGAGAAACAAAAATCGGAAGGGGGTGGAAGTCGCTGTGAGAACGCGCAGACCTATGCTTCAGTCTGACCAAGTACGACGGAACAATTGCGGAGAGAAGCCGTTTCGCAGGGGATAAACAAATCTTTTTGCATATACACATATGCACACACACATACACACACACATACACAGACTGCCCCGCCAACGACCTGTGCGTGACTTGGGCCCGACTCTCTCCCTATCCGACCGAGTCGTTTTCGTTTTTTTTTTTTCATGCTAAACAGACCATGCATGCTGACAGATCAACTAATCCAAACGGCAGAACAGTGTCTCATGAATGAAAGGAAAACACGAAGGAGGAGAGAAGCAGGTAAGTAAGAGAAGCGATTGGGAAGAACCAAAAAAAGCCTTGCCTGTTCGGCCGTTCGTTTGTCGATCGGTCAAGGGCAGCCGTCCACCGACTCGAACAGGAAGGAACGAAGGAAGAAGCTCTCGCAGTTTCCTTCTTCTCTCTCTTCTCATCTCTTCTGTTTACGCCTCTGCCCACCCTCCTCCACTTGTCCAACCTTCTCAGTCAGGAGTTGCATGCATGCATGCGTCGGTTTCTTCCCCTCTCTTTCCTTCCAGCCTCCCTCCCATATGCTCTCTCTCTCTCTCTAAATCTTCACGACTGAAGGTCGCTCACTGTCGCAGGATCAAATCATTCCGTTCCATCCAGTCTCCCTCCAGCCGTGCTACACCTGCAGTAAAGCCTGACTGACCGTCATTCCTTTCTCGCTCTCTCTCTTTCTCTCTCTCTCTCTCACACACACACACACTCACACTCACACACGCACACACAACAGTCTTCTGTCGCTTTATTGCGGAAAGCTAATTCGGAAACCCTGCAGTGTCTGTCTGTGCCTAGTTCCTAGGTCTATATCTATTTCTTTCTACGCATCCATCAGTCTGCCCCTTCAGAGCCTTCCAGCACAACCAAATCTGTGGAAATGGCGCAGCTCAACCTCACCTGCGTGCTGGCATGCCGTGGCCATGGTGGGACTCCACAGCCACCCTCCCTTTCATACCTCTCGCGTACCCGCCTGCTGATCCTGCCGCCGGGGCCCTGCCGGGTTCTGCGGCCCTCCACGTCCCTCTCCCTCTCTCAATCTGCTCACCCGGACGCTGCCCCTGTTCCTGTCTGGGGTGTCTCCCAGAAGAGTGATGATGAGAGTGGGATTGATTGGGGGGATTCAGAGGCGCGCCGCCACTTCCCTGCCCCCCAACTGCTGGAAAGGGGTAGTGCCGGGAAGAACGCTGAGACTGCTGCTGCTGCTGCTGCGGCGGCGGCGGCAGGGAAGGGGACCCTCCCCCCTCGGGGGCACAACTCTGCTGCTGCTGCTGCTCACACCCATTCGCTCTCCCCCCTCCACTGCCACTGCCGGAGAGCCCACTGAAATGGGAACACGACAATGAGCCCACAGGAGGCACAGAATACCCCGACCCAGAGCCAGAAGACTCCAGAGGGAACCCCGGAGGCACGGACGTCGGGACACTTCCCTGAGAATCCATCCCTCCTCTGGCTCTCTGCGGCTGTCCCGGAAGGACGGAGCTCTGTGTCTGGTCACCCGAAGGCGACACGGCATTCCCCTGCAGTGCTTTGGTCAAGAACAGATGCTGCGGCAAGCCCCCAGAGCCTGTCTGGTTCAAGGGGGAAAGGAAAGGAGCTGCGGCGCCGAAAGGCGAGTTGGGCCCCCCGGGGGCGCCGCCAGTCGGCGACCCCACCCCGATGAGGGCCAAGAGAGTCTTCAAATCCACCTGAGGGTGATGGGGGGGGACCTGGTGGTGAGGGCGGAACGGTGGCCCCGAAAAGCCGTACTCCGGTTGCTGGTGTTTTTGTTTCCAGACTCCCTCTCCAGTCGTTAGCTCGGACTGCTGCTGGTCGAGGTCTTTGTTCGGTTTCGACAGGGATTCCTCCTTCAGGTCCGGTGAGTTCTGCTGCTCGTCGGCTTCGGTGCGGGATACATGGGGAGGCTGTACAAGGACCGTGGGTCCCGGCATGCCATGGGGGCCTTGATGCAGGGGTCCCGGCATGCCATGGGGGCCTTGATGCAGGGGTCTGCCGAAGAGGAATGCCATCTGGTGAGGAAGAGAGAAGGGAGGAGGAGTGGAAGCACCTCCCGGTCCGGTGCCTCTTGCAGGCAGGGAAAGAGGGGGGGGGCACGGCAAGGGTGCCATGGACTGCTGCTGGCTTGCTCCCTCTCCTGGGGCCTCCTCGTTCGTCTTCTGTCCTTCCTTCTCGTCACCCTGTTTGGCTGCTGCAGTCTGGCTACTGCAATTGCCTGCTGCAGACGCGTGGTTGTTGTTGTTTTGGCTGCACGAGTTGTCTGTGAAAGCCTCCTCCTCAGGGTCTGGGGTAGCAGGGAAGAGCACAGATGGGCGGGGAGGGTGGTGGTGGGCATGTGGGTGGGGTGAGACTGAGGTTGCCGAGCTATGGGGGTGGATGGTTCGCTCGGAGACAGATGCTCCTGACAGACGCCTGGCCGCCGTGGAGAGCGTTGCATAAACTGCGGGGACCTTGGGGGAAGTCCGAGCACTTCCTGGGACCCCTCTGGAGGCACAGGAGAGGATCCTCACAGGCTGCGGGTAAGTGTGAGGGTGAGCGTCAGATGCGGTCTCCCTCTCCCTGTGCGTATCTCCTCCCCGTGTCGCCTTCATGGTTGTGAAGGGACGAACATGGACAGGAGGGACAGTGCTGCTTCTCTGCCGGGCGTGAGCGGTGGAAGAGGACGAGACCATTCGAAGGTGTCTAGGAGTGTGCAGGAGACTTCTCTCTCTGTGGTTTTCCTCATTATGTCCCCCGTCTCTTTCCTCTTCAAGGGTTCGAGTTCTCTCTCTGAGAGACAACAAGAGAGGACGACGGTCGGAGGACGTCAGACGGGGGGCCGGTTTTGCTCCCTCGATACCTGCCCCCGACTCTCGAGGGGCCTCCGGGAGGTTCACCATGGCTGCATCATCCTTGGAGGGGAGGAACGGTTTCTGCTCCCCTCCTTGCCCCTGAGTCCCCTGCTGCTGACTCGCATACGCGATCGGAGGCATGAAAGGGACCCCAGACATCATCTGTTGTTGCTGTTGGATGTCACCGATGGGAGGGAATGGTGTGAGGGGGGGGCAGAAGGGAGCCTGCTGCGGGAGAGGCATGGTGCCGGATCCCATCAACAGTCCCAAGTTGGCAGCTGCAGAGATCAGAGATGCGGAGAAAAGGGGGTTTTCTGCAGAGGCGGAGGTGTTAGGGACAAAAGGCGGAGCGTCGAGGTTGAAGGCGAAACCTGCGGGTGGATGCAGGAGCGAACCGTTAGAGCCAGGCACGTGCAGTTGGGAGTGGTAGCCACCAAAGGGGAATGGCAATGAGGTAGCATGGGGATGGGGAGGCTGATAAGCCGCCTGCAGAGCGGGGGGCACGGAGACGGGGGCAGGGATTCTGCCTGCAGTACCCCCATCGGCTGCATTGGAACCCCCTTCTACTTTCCCTTCCCCATCTCCAGTCTCAGTCGTCTGAAGTCTCCCGAAGGGGTTGCTTTGCTGTTGCGGGGGAAGGGGTGTGCAGGGGTTGTACAGAGAATACCCTGAGGGACCACATGGCAGATGAGGAAATCTCGGACTGCCTTCTGCCCATCCCTGTGTGTGCATGGGCGGCACCATTGCAGGAGCAACAGCGGGGGTGGGGGACTGAGCGGCGCCAATGCCGATTCCTCCGGTGAAGAGAAACCTTTGCAGAGACGCGAGGGCCTCTGCGGAGTAGAGGGAAGAATAGTCGATACCCGCATCGAACCCCCCCCCCTGCTGCGGTTGAGGCTGAGGCATCTGTGTGGAGGTTGGATTCTGTTGATGCTGGAGGTTCTGTTTCGTCTCCCCCTTGTCTGTTTCTTCTCCGTCTCTCTGCTGCTTGGATTCGGGAAGACCGACAGGGAAAGGAGACGAAGAGGGGGAGCCAGAGACACCGACTAACTCCATCGACAGATCTTCTCCCTTTCCGTTCTTCCTTCCTGCCCTGTTCCGCTGTTGCTGTTGCCCCTCTCTGTCTCTCTCTCTGGCCTGCCCCCCGTGGGTACGTCCTCTCTCCCCGTCTTCTCTCTCAGTACCCCCCCCTGTGCAGGCAGAGCCTGCTGACAGAGAGAAGGGCACAGGAGAACCCAAGGGAAGGGGGCTCGCGGACACATCCGCCCCCCCAGTGGCGGCAGACTGCAGAGGCATTGGTGGGAGGAAGAAAGGAAACGTCCCCGGCATCTGAGGGAACGCGGCGCCTGCCGTATGTGCCCCAGGAGTCGGGACCCCCGCCGACAAGGCCACAGACCCATCCCCCCCCCCTCCCCCGGACCTTCCGGTGAAGAATGAGGAGGCGGCCTGACTCTGCAGATCCTCCAGTGGCGTTCCTGTCATTCCCCCCCCATGCATCATCGGATGATGGAAAGGGTGGAAGGGGGGAGAGACAGTAGGAGCGGCAGTCGTCGTACCATCCCCCCCCACCGGGTCACACTGAACCACCTCCTGGGTAACACCTCCCATCTCAGGCCGTTGGGACATAACCCCCTCAGCTTGCTGCTGCTGCTGCTGCTGATGGAAAGCATCGCCCTGATGCGGCCAGAAAGGGATGGGGGGAATCTGGTTAGGAGACAGACACAAATGGCCTGCTGAGGTGTCGGGGGATCGGGATGGAGAGCGATTCGTTGTCGCTGATCCAGAGGCATCCGGCCCCCTCGGGCCCACGAGACGGTCAGATAGAACCTCCACACCCACACCCTCCGTCCCGGTGCCCGTGCCAACGGGGGAATCCCGGAAAGTGCCCTGCTGGTGGACACTGGAGAGGAGTCCGGAGGTAGCGGTCGGTTGCTGAAATCTCGGGGTGAAGGAGATACTCAGGGGACGGGGGCGACTGACTCTCAGATGCGCCGCCCCTCCGATGAACTCCCCTGGCTGCCCCCCTGCACCTGTGGCGGCGCCAGGGGACCCTCCCGATCCTGCTCCACCGCCACCATACACATTTGCGCTCGTGTTTGCTCGATGCGCAGACGCGGGTTCGCCACAGCGCGGATTACCCCGTCCCGGGCCTCCAACCCCCCCAGCGGCGGCATTGCGGCTCTTCGATGTCCCTGGGTTCCCTCTGGGTGCGGCTGCTCCTGCTCCTGCTGCGGTTGACGTCAGGAGAGGAACGAATGGATTGGAGTTCAGATCTCCTGTTTCCATGCTGACGGGACTCCTGCACGCCTTCTTTCCGCCTTCGTTTCCCCCCCTTGGACGAGAAGAGCCCTCGGCGGCCGCCGAAGGAGACGGCAGAGACAGAGGAGGGGCACGGACGGAGACGGCAACAGGACGGTACACAGGAGCAACGGGCCCGGAAGAGGCACGAGCGGCATTCCTTTCCTCCTGCTGCTGCTGCTGCTGATTCCTTCCCGCAGCCCATCCAGGACTTCCGGTACCTGGAGCGAATGCGAAAGCAGGGGCACTGCTCCCTGCCCCCTCTCGCCCCTCAGCTTCCACTGCGGCGTTCGCTTCTCTTTCTGAGAGGGAAAGGGAACGGGGGGACTTGGCGGCGCAGGCCCGATCCCTTCGTCCCTCCAGACCCGGAGGGAAGCGGGGAGACAGGAGTCCTTCTTCGGGAGTCGGCGTCTCGTCGTCTCCCTTCCCCTCCGCCTCCTCCTCCTCCTCGTTTTCCATCTCCATGGGGAGGAGTCTGTCTCCGTCTTCGTCTCCCTCCTCATCTCCAAAGGCCAAAGCAGCCTCAGGGGGAAAGGAAGGACCCCCGGGGCCGGCGGGGCTTCGGGGCTCTATGGGGGTCGGCATCGGCTCTCGAATCTTTGCAGATTTCTTCCTCTTCGGCTTCCTCGCACGTGCATGGGGGGGGTTATCGGGTGCGAGGATCTCAGGGTTGACCGGAAGAGGGGCTTCCCTGCATGCAGACAATATTAATATAATACATACATTGCAGGCAGAGGCAGGAACGTGGGTGTGTGGAGGCACACGAGGAGGCAAGTCGGTTATGCAGACAGGCTAGCCATCGGATCGTATCGTCACAAACGGTCACGAAAGATCCATCCATCCACACTTATCCCTT
This sequence comes from Chromera velia, assembly GCA_018398765.1. NCBI lineage: Eukaryota > Chromeraceae > Chromera > Chromera velia. The sequence goes on along the minus strand of JAHBMJ010000729.1, from coordinate 2,227 downwards.
CCTTTCTTCCCTCCTTCCTTCCTTCCACATGCGCGTGCACCTCAAATAAATGCGCTGGTTGTCGAAGAGATGCGACTGGTCTTCGGCCTCGATTTGTTTCAAAGATCTCGTGTGCACGCAGAAGGTTGGAGGGAGGAGGGAGAAAGGTTTGCTTGCGAATGATGTCAGAGCAAGGCGGAAGGACCCGTGAATTACAATTCAGAGGACACAGTACACTGATATATAAGTACAAGGACACGTACCTTGACGTGCACAGGTCTCCGTGCCCATGAGCGTACCGACACCGCTCACCCAACTGACAGAACCCAGCTTCCCAGTATTTGCAGATCACCGTCTTGTAAAAGTGACTGCAGCAGGGCGGGAAGGGAAGAGTGGAAGGAGGGGAGATCGGAAGAAAGTGCAGGAAAGCTGAAAAGAACGAGAGATCCTACAGGAGAACGAACAAAGAGAAGTAAAACAGAGAAAGTGCCATAAAGACAGGAAGAACAGAGGGAAGGGAGGGAAGGAACCCACCCACCCACCCCCACGCACCCACACAACAACCCCCCGACCGACCCTGTTGATCTGAGTTCCTGGATGGAGTGCGCAAATCTGCAGTTCTTGTTCTCACACGATCCGGACTGCAACATCACACACAGGGAAAGCTTTGGGTGCGCAGGTGGATCGGTCTTTTCAAACGCGCCGATCAAGGAGAAAACGATGCAATTGAGATGGAGACGAAGAAGATGAAAAGACCCTTCACCGGAAAGAAAACCGAAGAGCAAAAACCCAAATGTGGTGAAGAGGAGAAACAGCATCAGCATTGAAACTTCAGGCATGGCAGAGAGAACAAACACCTCAAAGAAGGGCGCTAAACAGATACGATTCAGAAAAGGGGAACTCACTATGTATAACGCTCGGCAGAGACTGGTTTTGGTCAAGTCTTTTGCGGGTTTCAACTCGTCTCTGTTGTGTGCAAATTTGCATTGCTCTTTCAAGTTGCACTTTCCGTGATTGAACCACGGGCACCTGCAAGTAGAACAGAAATAGAAGAAGCGCACAAGATATCTTGAACAAACCGCAAGCGCAGAAAGGAGGAGAACTCCATCGAAAAGAAACTACTAGCCGACATTTTCGTTTTGTAGAAATGCTCAGCGATCCGGGACCGAATGAGACTTTTCGGCCTGCTGTCGACTGCGTTTGCGGACATCTCAGGATCCCGAATTTCCTGCTGGACCTTCTGAACCATTTGCATCTCTCTTTTCGTCTTCTTTGGTGGATGTGACCACAAGAAGAATGGGCAGCGCTGCAGAAAAAAAGGGCTCAACAGTGAACAGACAGACTGATTCTTGGAGAAACCTTCTATGACTGTTTATCAGTGATGAAACAAAAACAACAGTCCGCCCCGAGTCTATGCACAAACGGACATCATGCCTGGTCTAGTCGTGCTACCCACTGACAGCAAAGTGTGGGAAAACAAAACAGGAGAACGAGCCACGCAGATCGATTCTCTCAACGATCGAACTTTTCAGACTGTTCAATCTCGAAATGTGTTTTTTCCTCATGCAGTGCGCAGGCTATCCGGGGGCTTCATTGGCCCCGGAAAGAGAAAAAGTCTGCTTAATTCGATCGGGCCGCACGGCCCCGAAACATGCACGTACTGAGTGCATGCATATGGAAAACCCGCCGCGCGGCACGCGGGGCGCCGCGGCCGGCAGGGCCCGCGGGCGCCGGGCCGCGCGGATGCATGCATGGACAGAGTGCCGAATTAACCGATCGACCAAGTTCAGAGTGACAGAGTCAGGCTAGCTCAACCAACTTCCAGAGCTGATCTCAAATTGCTTGAAGTGATACTGCCATTTTCGTCGAAGAACCAGTGCGAGAGCGCATTCTTCCGTCTGTGTCCGGCTGCGCGTCCAGAGACAAGCCCCTTGGCTTTGTGCTGCGTTGATTTCTCTCTGAAAGAAGAAGATGTGTCCCTCAACAGGAGTGGGGCTGGTTCTGCTTGTGTGCCTCTCTGTGCTGTTTCAAAGAGGTGCTTGCTTCTTTGCCCCTCACCCTTCACTCCAGCGACATGTAAGCGTTGGAAGAGGAAGACGTGCTGCAGAGGTTTCCAATTCCCTTCCTCTGCTCAGTCGGGATCCTGGGTATTCTGTTCTCTTCTCTACGGAGGTCGGTTCACGTTTTCCTGCGGGTGTGCCGGTCTCTTTCTGTTGTATCCCTTCTCGTTCTCCTGTTTGCAAGAATA
>JAHBMJ010000728.1:29635-41741 GCA_018398765.1 Chromera velia | reverse complement strand
ATAGTCTGTCTGTCTGTCTCTCTCTCTCTCCCTCTCTCTCTCTATCTATCTTTCTCTGGCTTTCTCTCTTTCTCTCTTTCTCTGTCTGTCTCTTCTGTTTCTCTTCTCTCCCTCTGTTCTGTCTTTCTCTTCTTTCCTTTTCTGTCTCTTTGCGGACAAAATTAAGCTGGGCACGCTGGAAATATAGAAATAACCCGACCAAAAAGAGACGGAAATACACAATGCTGGATGAAATGCTGGAAGGAAAGATGCATGTGCATAAGAATGAGGCGGTCAGACAAAATGTGGCCCAGCGTTCTCAGAGGCTGGAGGAAAGGAGACGGGCAGGCACAATGTAGGCTGATGGAACTGAGGCAAGCGTGCTGAAAAGAAAAGAACGAACATGCAGCAAGGAGATGGGCAGACAGAACGTAGGCGGACATGCTGGAAGGAAAAAAATAAGCAGGTAAGCAGGAGATGGGCAGACGAATTGCAGACGAGCGTGTCGAAACGAAAGTAGCAAGCAGGTAAGAAGAAGACGTGGAAACAGAAAGCAGACGAATGTGCTGAAAGTAAAAAAGCAGGCTGGTAAGAAGAAGACGGACTAACGATTCTCTATTTCTCTTCTTCTTTCCTTCTCTTCTTTGCACCTTCTGTAGAAGCTTCTTCTCTTCTTCTCTCGGAAGAAGAAGGTGGGGGACTTTCTCTTCTTCTTTCTTTTTCTTCTTCGCATCTTTTGCAAGAGAGAGAACTTACTTACTAGAGAAGTAGGGGCTGGGGAGGGGGGGGGGATTACGATTGGTTTCAAGCGCCGCCGCACATGGCCTATTCTGACGTACGCTTTTCTGAGCCAATTGGGAGCAGAGCTTTCCGGGGCTTTTTTTTTGATGAAAGCTGCATGCATGCATGCATGCAAGCATGTGTGGGCTCAGGGGATTGTTTGGTAAGTGCCCCCCGCTTCGCTTTCCGGGGCCACAGCTTGAAAAGTGCCCCGGCATGACATTAATTGTGAGTCAGACAAATTAAGTTGTGCATGTGCCGGGGTCTCATGCATGTGGTCATGCACTGCATGAGACATGGTCTGTCAGAGACACTCAGAGACTGAAGAGTTCAATGAACCTTTTTGGTCCTCTGACTTTCAAACTAATCTCTTGTTGCCGTCGTGATGATGCTGGAAGAGCCTGCAGAGCGGATGTGCTGCATTTGGGCGCTTCCTCTGTCTTCCTGGTCTTGTAGAGAATAATTTTTTGAACCTCCAACAGTTGTTGGAGACGCCATACACAAGGAAAAGAAAACTCACCACGATGGTCGTTGCAGGGCGGATAGTGGTGCTGTTCAGCATTTCCATGCTGATCACGGCAAGAAGCTTTCTGCATCACACAGCAGATCTAATGGGAACGAAAGGAAGCTTGCGCAGACGACGTAGGTGACCCACTGACTTCTTCGTTGTCCGTCTCTGTGCATGTGTTCTCTATTCATTGCTGCGTGGGTTGTTTGCAGGCCTCTTGTATCAGCCAGCAGCATCACTGGCCAGCTCTGGCAAGAGGGGGGGGCTACCTCCTTCTCCAGATTCCTCATCCGGTTTCTGGGGACGGGACCTCACTGCAGGGCAGGGACAGACGGTGAGTAGCCATGGGCCCCGTCTCCGCATTTTCTTCCTTGTCTGTTGTTCTGAGCTGATGTCTCTTTCCCTCTGTGTATGCAGGCACCGAGAAGGTCCCGAAAGGTTTCAAAGACTTCGGACAAAAGCGAGGAAGAGGAGTCTCAAAAGAATGTCATCACGAGGCCCCGACTGGTCGTGAAGGAGTGGACGCAGCCTTCCGTCAGGTTGCAAAAGGATGTCATTCGGGGGTTCCAGGAGGTCGGGGAGGTTGAGGGGGTGCTGGATTTGATTGAGAGGGAGTTGGGGTCTCGTATTGCGCCTGCAGTAGCGCTGTATGCACTTGACAGAATCGCCACGTTGGGTGGCTCCGTTGTTCCCTCTACGGGGCGGTACTCGTGTTACCTCGAGGCCCCGGAAAGCGGGCCTGTGTCCTCTGCCCAAGACCTTTTGTTCCAGCGGCTTTTGGACATTGCCCGCGCTTTTTTGACAGACACAACAGGAGACGGAGAATGGGACTCTGCTTTCTGGTCCCAGAAGGAGAAGGCAGAGATCCTATGCAGTCTTTGCTATCAGTTCTCGAGAATGAAGCTGTCCGACTTTGGGCTCTATGCAGCCATTGTGGACCGTTTGGGTCCGTTGCTCCATCTTCCAGCGATGCAGTCTCTGTCCCTATGTATGATCGGGATGTCCGTCCAGGGTTTCGCATTCCCCGCGTTCCTGGATGCACTCGGGGAGGCTCTGGCGCTCCGGTTATGGACCTGGAGTGCCCTTCTTTTTGCACAGGTGGGTAGAGGGGGGGTGACTGTCCGAGGAGTGTTTGAGGGAGCACACGGGGACAGGAAGGGATGCAGGGCAGGAAAACATGGAGGGACTCGAGATGAGACAAAGGAAAGGACAACAAAGGGGGTTCTTTCTTCCTTCTTTTCTTTCCTTCCTTCCTTCCTTCCTCCCTTCCTTCCTCCCTGACTTCAATCGATTGACTCGTTTCAGTGCCCCTTCGTCGTTCCTGAGGGCTGACTCTCCTCTCCAGAGGGTTAGCTGATCCTCTCGCTCGACCTCGTTGTGTTTCTCTCCCTCTCTGCCTCCGTGTGTAAAGATGTGTATGTGTATGTGACTGCACATGTGCGTGTGCAGGGGCGCGATCGCGAGAGACAGAGCAAGTTTCGTATCGGGTCTGTGGCGTGCGAGGAGGCAGGAGTCTCAAAGGAGGCGCGGTCTCTCCTGGCCGCCATGGGTTCCTACGATGAGCGGCGGGCCTGGATGGTCCTTCCCACCGCTCTGTTGGTCAAGACTCTCTCTGCCTACCGATGGCTGCAGATGAATCACTCCACTGCACGCGATCTGCTGGTAGATCGAATATCAGACTCGGTGCCCTTTTTGAGCAGTAAGCAGATGGCACGCGCCATGACCACGGTGTGGAAGACTTACGACCTCCAGGGGTCAGGCAAGGCAATGCCGCCGAAACCAAATGCGATTTTTATGGAAACGTGGCTGGCACGTAAACAGCTGGCTCGTGGGTTTTGTGTGGCAAGCCACTCACACACTAGGTCGATTGCAAGGGGGGGTGGGCCGATAGAGGGTCCTACTCTCTCCATGGGCACAGACCCAGGAGAGCTCCCAGAGTGGATCCACGAGAATCTGGAAGCGGCCCCGGCAGAGACTGAAGTGCCCTTCACCCTGCCCCCAATTGTCCGGCGGTTGTTCTCTGAAATCTGGGAGAGGTTCCGCAACAAATATGCGGTCGGTGGCGGTTGCATGGTGACGTGGTTGAGCCTCTATGTGGATTTTTTCCTCCATCCTCCCCTCTCTCTCTTTTCGTGTGTGTGTTTGTGTTTGTGTCTATGTCTGCGTGTGCACCTGCACCTGCCTGGTTGTGCCCTCCCTCCCTTCTGGCTGGTCATTGATACATATCTTCCTCCTCTTGTTCCTCGCTGGTTCCCCTGAATCCTCCTTTCCAATGCCCTGTGCTGTCCAGGCCTCTCGGATCTTTTCCTGTTTTCTCTCCACTCTTCCCTTCTTCTCTTCTCTCTTCTTTGAGTTTTGATTTTTGTGATACAGGTATCCCTCTCTTCCATGTCCCCACCTGTCTGCCTGTCCGTCTGTCTCGGCCCTTCCCCCTTTCCCTCCCTCTGAGTGCAGGAATCTGGAGAGGCGGGTGTTCTGTATGCGATCAACGAGCTGGACCCCGACTGCTTCGCCCGGACGATTTGGGCCATGACGCAGACAGAGCTGGACGACGACGATTTGTGGGACGCTGTGCAGACCCTGATTCCCCGAAAGATCAATTCCCTCTCTCCCAGGCAGGGGGCGTCCATCGTCTGGGCACTAGTGCAGGCCAGACAGGCGAATTACACCTCTATGGAGGCCCTTGCGAAGTGGGGGGTCAAGATGGCGAGGTCTGGGAGGTTCTCGCCGTATGACTTGTCGAATGTGATTTGGGGGTTTGGGAAGGCGCAATGGTTCACGCAAGAATTGTGGGAGCCGCTGTCCCTAGCAGCAGAACAGTTGGTTGGAGTGATGAGCCCGATGGAGCTGAGTAATGTGGCATATGGGTTGGTGGAGGTCAATTTCTGCCCTCCAACCCTCGTGACGTCCATCGTGAAGCGTGCACTCGTCACGCTGCACGTATTCAGGGGGAAGGATTTGTGCTGCTTTACTGTTTCAGTGAGCCGAATGACCAGTGCGGATATCCACCCCTCACTCAAACAACTGATCATGACAGAAATCAGCAAGCAAGTTCTCGTGACCCAGTCATTTGGAATGGGGGAGAGGGGGGCGATTTCGGTGCATCTCGCTAAGCACGGGATTCTGTTGATGAACCCCGACATTTCCAACGGCCTCTGTGACGTGATGGCCCGGAGAGTTGTTGAATTCCAACCCCACGATCTTGCGGGTGTTGCCCGTGCGCTTTTTCCCGCCACCAGTCAGTTGTTGTCAGCCTCTCCGATCCTCTTCTGGACAGAAGCTGCAAAGCAATTCGCCAGGAGCATCCGAACGCTGTCCTTGGTAGACATGGTCCATATGACACTGTGTCTATCGCCCCTGTATGCTGACATTGACAGTGCTATAGCAGATGCGGGTGCGGGGTTGAGCTCTACGTTCATGGGGTTGCCTACCTTGATTCCCGTCTCCCCCTTCCACCCCTTTCTTTTCGGGGCTCTTGCACACAACCCAGCAGCAGCAGAAGTCGAATTAGGCCCAATCCCAGTAGAACAGGGGGAGACGGAGAGTGCGGACTCCAGTCAGGGAAGTAACGCTGAAGGGGTGGGGGCGGGGGGAGTGCATTTGAGAGAGACTGGCGGTAATCCGCCGGTTTCTTCAGACACGTTGTTGCAGCCAGATGAACAGGGGGGTGCATGGGGTGTGTTAGACAGTCTGGAAGGAGGCGATGTGTCTCCTTCGTTGATGAGTGACTTGGAGGGGGAGGGGGCAGCAGTCGAGATGTTGCCCTCCTCAATTTTGACGAGACCGGGGGGTGATGTGGGAGGGGTGCGGGGATCAGCAAGCTCTGTAGTGGACGCTGCTGGCCATGCGACAGGGGAGGGGGGCGTGACAGGGAGTGGGACGGCAGCGAATATTTTGGATGAGGCGCGATGGCGTGCGGGGCAAGGGGAGGATGAGTGGAGACGGCGTATCCGTCTGGCAGCTGAGGCCTTTCTGGCTGCAATGAGGTCTGAGATTCCTCGCCGTCCCGTGGGAAAGTTAGACGCAGAGGAGGTTGCCTGGTTGATAGGGTTTTTTGCGACTGCAGAGGCGTGGGAGAGGAGTGAGAGGCCGGATGTGTCTCTGGAGATTTCCAGGAGCAGTGCGGCAGTGTGGGAAGCGTTGGAAAGAATGTTTAAATCGGGTGAAGAAGGGGAAGTATGGAAATTGGAGACGGTTCACGGGTTCAGGGTGCTTCATTGGGTTGGGGGGGCGGCGCGGGCAACGGGAGAAATTTTGAGACGAGTGAAATCGGGGGAAGGGCCTTGGAGCGAGAGTGAAAGAATAGCGGTGCAGCGTAATTTGGGGGTTGTTTTGTCCTCTCAATTAGATTTATTAAGCACAGTTTTTGGTCTGTTGGAATCGCGGGGGGAGAATCCTAGTAAGTATGTAGTGTCTTCCGGGTCCGACGGGGTGGGGGTGGAAGAGTCGGCCGCGTCTCGGTCGGAGATTGGGGTGTCGGAGATTGCAACGAACAACCGGGTTTTGTTGGAGAAATACATTGACCGATACGTTGTTGCATGGCGAGTGGTTGGAATGAGACAGAAATTGGAGAGACAGATGACTCGGGCAGTTGCACAGGGCAACCGTCCAGAGATTGAGAGGCTGGAAATCCAGATCGGAGAGTTGGAGGATCTGGAGCGCATGTCAAAGGAGTACCGCGATCGCTCTGCGGCTGCTGCTCCTTTCAACAGTGGTGGTGAGGGGAGAGGAGATCCGAGCTAGCAAAACACCGCCAAAGGTTTGACAGCGCTTTGATTGAATTTCAGGTTTATACGATCTTCGGAGGCTGGCGTTAAAAGCATTTGTTGAATGAGGTTCTAAAGAAGCCTAGAAAGAAGCTTGAAATTGGCATATGCCTTTCTAGATGCCTTCATAGGAATACATTCAGGGGATGTCGTAGATTTGTACCAAATTGATTGTTCGATCTTTAAATAAGGCTACAAATAAAGCTAAAAAACATAAATAAAATACGTTAAAGTTTATTCAGCTTGCGGTTCAACTAAGCACTTTTAGTAACTGAATTTAGTTGAGGCGCTTTTAACATTTTTTAACATTATATGCAGCCGAATTTTATTATTTTTTTTTTTTAATACTAGTTCTTTTATTTCAAGAGCTCCTATATATACAGGTAAAAAGTTACTAAAAACTAGAGTAAAAAAAACCTTTTTTGGCTTTCAAACTTACTTTTTTACATACGATGATAACTAAGGAATCTAGTAAGGATATGTACCTCAAATGTCTCTCAACCTGACTTTAGACATGACTTTTCGCCTAAACTAGGACCTAAACTGCTAAACAAAAAGAAAAAGAAAAAAAAAATGGGCTTGAAGTTGGGGAGGCAGTCAACATCACATGAAGCAGCCTCGCTCATGCGCAAGCACGCCCTGCCAGAAGTGGAAGAGTTTGAGAAAAAATGCAGCTGTTAAGCTATTTGCTAAAGGTTGCGAAATAAGGGTCCATCATTTAATAATCTGCCTTGCGTGTTGTGACTTGCCGAACGCTAGACGCCTATTATGGGCCGATAGCGATGGCGTATGATGATGATGATGATGATGATGATATATATTCTTTTTTTTTTAAATGTGCGACGCCTAGAGCTTTAGAAACTCGGTTACAAATAGAAAGAAAGTAAGAGAAGTCCAGGTGCAAACCTAGCTTCGAGGCGCTTCATGCGCTCAACTAATTCAAGTCTAATTGACTGCATTGAACCGAATTGAAAAACAGAGAAAACTTTGACTCCGCGGAGGATTCGTGGAGGCAGTCTCCGATGCAGACCTGTTCTCCGCACACACGAAAGGCGCAAAACGAAAACGGCTGAGAGAGGAGAGAAGAGAAGTATCACCGCCATCGCGGCCGAACTCTGAGGCAGTCCGTGCACTCATGCATCTCCTCCCAAAATGCCCTCTCTTCCTCTCAAATATGCACGTGACCCACCCCGCGAGTTGAGAGGAGCAAGTCAACAAATTGAGAAGACAAACAAAAAACAAAAAGTCCGCATTGCCCCCTCTTTTTCAGAAACCAAATCCAACCCTTCATCCTTGCAACGCGGTATGGGCATGAAAGTTTTCAATTGAAAGCCCTCAATCCGAGTGTCTGTATCTGCCTATGTGATGACAATCTTTGATCATTCACAAGACGGGCGCTCAGTGGCCTTCCACCTCCTGCCCCCTCGTTCTCCCTCCCCAATCCGCTCTCTGCATGCACACGTCCGCCCACACCACTGCACTGCATGGGTTCTGTGGATCAGCGGTTGCCAAAGCACGCATCCATGTTAAAGACAGCACATGTCCGCCTGCACACACACACACACACACACACACACACACACAAACACACACACACACACACAGAGAGAGGGNGGGGGGGGGGGGGAGCCGGTTCTGCTGGGACTCATCGGACGGACTGACAGCGGAACACAAAAAGTGGAAATAATGCATTCACTCTCCTTGGCTGCATGTGAGCCACTTCCCTTCGGCTGGTGAAAAAGAACCCAAAACAGCTACCCCACTATGCCTACGTGCTGATGATGCGCAAGGAAACTGCTGCAATGCTTCTTGAAAGAGCCAGACCGGCTAAGTGCCTGAGTCTTCTTTTATCCATTTATCGTTTGACAAAAAAAAAGGGGACGGACCCTCCAAGTGGGCAGAAGGCCTGCCACAATGAGGGGATGGTGGACTGGGACCCTGCAGAGCGTCTGCTTCCCCCCGCACTGTCTCCATGACGCACGCCGTCGTCCTTCTCTACCCCCCTCATTCTGTCCCTCTCCTCCCCCCCTGTTCCCCCATTGCCTCTGTTGGAGGGCCCGCCATCGTTTGGGAAAGAGCGATAGGGACGGCTGGGGGCGGCTCCCGAGGGGTTGCTGATCATCGCAATATTGGCGGCTTTGGTCTGGATGCGAGAGGGGGTGGGGGCCGATTTGTCCTGGTCCTTCAGGACACCTCCCACCTGCTCCACGATGGCATCACCCCCGTCAAGGTTCTGGAACTTGTCTGGGCGGTGTCTGCCTGTTTGGACGTCAGGGAAGGCAGGAGTCGCGCCTGGCACTGCGGAGCTGCTCTCGGGTGGGGTCCCCCCTCCACCTGCAGCCCTCCCTGGGGACTGCATGGGTGTTTGTCTTGGGGTGTGGTGTGTGATGAAGGGAAGGGGTTGTCTGAGAGGAACGACGGGAGTCAGGGAGGGCTGAGAGGTTCCCTGGAGGTGCCTGGCGTCCCTGTAGATCGCAATTAAGCGAGAGAGACCGTACGTACCAGACAGGAATGTAGGGCACAGACAGACGCAAATAGAAGGGGGAGAGAAAAGAGGTACAAACAAGAATTTTGCCATCCTCTGAGCAAGGTGCAAAACGTCAAAGAACGGAGACGAGCCGGTTGAGCAAAATGGAAGGACGAAGAAATTCTACCCAGGAAGGCAGAAGAGAAGACGAGCGCGTTGAAAGAAGTGGACAGAAAGAAAGGACGACCGGAAAGCGAAAGCAACAGAAGGAGACATAGAAACAGAATCACAAAGTAGAGACACGCATTTGAAGACACTCAAAAAGATCTTCTGACCTGTCATCTGCCCCCCCCTCCGCCAATTCCGAAGGTCCCCCTCGAGGAGTCGGAACGTCGTTGTGTCCGTCCTCGTCGGCGCCTCCCGATCTGAGAGAGAGGCCGTCTGCCTGCCCCTCTCTCCCAAAATCTTTCGGACACCATCCATGCGGATGGAAACCTCCCCTGATCAAATCTGCCTGCTGTCTGAGTCTCTCCCGAGGGAGCCCTCCGTCTATGTGGGGAGGGGCCACACCCCCTCCTCCACCCAATCGCCGTTCTGCAATGCTCTGCAGTCTCCCTGGAAGGCAATCGAGGCTGTTGCCTATCAGGGAGTCACGCCTGGTCGTCTTACCGGCATCCCGGGGACTCGGGGGGGCGGTGGTTATGTACAGGGGGATCATGTCATGTGAGGGCTCCGACTGGTTGCTGCAAAGGGGCAAAGGAAACGACGGGAAAGGAGAGACAAAAGATGAATGCAATGCGTATGGTCAAAGGCAGTGCCAGAAAAGGGAGTTTGTTCAAGGAATCGTTAACAGAAGCGTCCTCTTTTTGTGTGTATGTGCGCTCGGGCAGCACGCTCGTCAGTTGTCGATGACAGCACGGAGGGCAAAAAGAGACGCGCGAGAGTGTACACCTGAATGGAATCACGACAGCAAAATAGGGAGAGAGAGCCTTTTTTCTTCGTCTCTCTGCATCCCCACTTCACCCAATCACTGCCCTTCCAACTCCCTTCCCCCAACTGACTGACACTTGGACTGCTTCCTGTAGGAATTCTGCAGAGGGGACAGAGGCCATTCAGAAGAAGCAGAGAGTAAATTCGAAGGAAGAAAGCGCACACAAGACATCGCACGAGGAGCCATGCATGAAAAAAAAAGAAAACCGAACAGAAACTCAAGGGCCCTTCCCTTTTTTACCACTCCCTTCATAAAGAGAACGAAAAACGAACCAAACAACCAATCGACGGAGACTGTGTGCTGGGTGGGACTTTCAGGCCAAACATGCTTCTCTCTCAAAAATGAGACTATTCATTGAATTGGAAGCAAAGCCAGGCGCTGAGAGTCCCCACCCACCTCTGTTGACTTTCAGGAGCCTTTCCTGCAGTCCTCTGTTATCCCTCCTCAATTGCATGTTCTCACGCTCCCTCACTGCCAGTTCCTCATGGGCTGTCCTGGAGGCCTCCAGAGCTCTCCTCGAGTCTTCCTGGAGACGCTCTCGGGCCCTCCGCTCCCTGCAATCAAAAGAAAAGAAACGAAAATGGACATGCATGCACACATGCAGCACCCACGCGATTGATTCATTCAGCGGATAGAGAGAAAGAACAAAGTGAACGCGTGATCATGGTATGTCTCGATAGGTCTTGCGCACATCGCCACTTGAAACCACCAGCTCTTTCACCATTCTTCGACCAGACACAAACCTACACAACAGGCCGGCACAGCAAGGAAGGAAGGAGGCACTGCGCTCATCTGTCCCCCAACTGATCGATCGCCTGACTTACTGACTCACTGACTCTTCTTTTGCCATCGTCTGGCTTTCCAGACGGCTCCTGAGGATGTTCGCTCGGCGTTCACACTGAGCAGCCAGCTCTGCAAACAAACGACGAGGAGACGTACGATGAATCGATCAGTCCCCTCAATTCTCCTTTGCATCATCGAGTGGTGAAGTGTGTCTGTCTGGTTTTCTCCTCAGGGTGCCTCGAAGCTTTGTCTCGGGCCTTTTTGAATCAAAACGCCTTCTCCCCCTCCCCACTGCTCCCCCGTTGCTTTTCCTTTGCTGTCCATGCCTGGACTCTCAAACGCCCAACTCCTGTGCCGCTTGTCCTACACGTCTTATTCTACGCACTCATAATTGACGATGAGATGAATAATCATACGTACAACCGTCTTCTTTGCCTTACCGATATTCCTATGCTCTCTGCCTGTCCTTCAGATTGGGCTTCACACCACCAATTCATCTTTTCGGCATGCACAATACACACAACACACACACACACACTCACAGACACACACGCTTGCTTACTCACTTACTGACTGACAACACTGACACATTTCAAACTCCAAACCAGCCCCCCTTCCAACCTTCCCACCTCCTTTCCTTGACTGCCTGTTTGACCTGACCAACTCACTCTTCTCCTGTTCTCGCATGATTATCAGAGCCTGCATTTTCCGGCGCTGTTCGTACGGCTCTCCTCTCAGGACGAAGAACCTGAAGGAAGGGAGGAAGGCAGCAAGCAACACAAGGAAGGAAGGAAGGAAGGATGGAGACAAAGGGTTGATTGAAGATCACCTTTTTTCTCCACGGCAAACAAACACACCCCTGAAGCCCCAGGCCAACTGCATGAACCTTCATGATTCAAAGTTAGTCTCCGTCTTCCTTACACCAGTCCGCTACCAGACGGCAAAGCAAGAGGCGGTAAGGCAAGTCAAGAGAAGGGTACACAAAGGAAGAAAAGCAGACCGACAGATGAATTTGAAACTCCACAATGAACCAAAAACAAATGGCAAGAACGGAATTCCCCCCCCCCCTCCCTCTCCTCCCTCCACCCTGACTCACCTCTCGCTGCTGAGGTCGCCGTGGGTCTCATCAACTTCCACGAGAGCAACCTCAAAGTCGTTCTCGAAGTTCTGAAGAAACCCACCCTCGGCATCACCAGCCTCACCCTCAGGCCCGAAGCCTGTTCGACCCTCCACGCCCCGACTAGGCATCAGCCCTCTGCGGCGCAATCCCCCCCTCTCTGCAGCGTCTCCCAACAGACCGAATCGTGGAGACTGGAGAAGCACGTTGGGGTTACTCACACCCACCACAGGCGCACTCGCAACAGACCGACCGCCTCCCCCATGCATAACCACAACAGCAGGAGACGGTGCAGGGTCTGCAACAGCCGCTCTCTCTGGCCCCCTCTCACTGCAGGTGCCTCCTCTCCCTCCCACGTTTTCCTCCCCATCTCTTTGAGTTGTCCGCATCCTGTCGTCCTCTCGGGCCCTCTCGAGACCTTCTCCGACTGCCGCCTCCAGCTCACCCCACCCACTTGGGGCGTCTCCCTCCCCTCTCCCCGTCTCCCTCTCTCCATTTGTGTCCGAGCCTATGTAGAACTCTGCAGTCTGTCGAGGACCTACCAGGGGCCCTCCACTCTCTCGTCCAACCCCAAACCCATGTAACGGATCATCAAATGTATCCGCCACAGAAAAACTCCGGTACGTCGAAGCTGCCCCCCCCCCTCCCCCTCCACCCCCAAACAAGGGACCACGGTTGCGGTACGGATTCCGCAGTCCCAACAACCCGACACCCT
>JAHBMJ010000728.1:0-29410 GCA_018398765.1 Chromera velia | reverse complement strand
CCCGGATGATGAGAGGACCCCCCTCCCATTCCCATTCCTACCCCCCCAGGGCCGCTGCCGGCGCCAATATCGGCACTACTACTGACACCCACACCCCCCTCGAGGGCAGATCTTGGAACAAACTGGGGACGCCTCACTGCGGGGGCGTGCGTCCAGCCTGTCACTTCTGATCTCAGATCATAGACACGGACGTGGTCCTTGGGGGGACCCTTCCCCCCGAAGGGACGAGATACAACTGAAGCTGAAAACTCACTTGGCGCCCCGCCCCCCACACCGGGAGAGCCCAGTGGCCCCCCTCCTCTCATCCCACCCCGGGGCGAGACAAAAGCGGGATATGGGAAAGAGCGGCTCACAGGCGTACCCCCTCCTTCTGCATCTGAGTCAGTTCGTCGACCCTCTCCTCCTTCTCCCCGTCGTCGGGGGGTTGCAAAAGGAAAAGGTCGTTCGTATGGAAGGGAACTTCTTGGAGTGGGTGACTCCTGGAGGCTGTTGGAAAAGGGGCGGTCTATCGGAGAACGCTGGGGTAGAGGGGGACTTGCTTCGTTTTCGCTGTCTTGGCACTTTGGATGTTCGTGTTCTTCTGTTTCGTCATGATGAGAGGTAGCAGGGGCGGGAGCATCACCCGCGCTTTCTCTGCATTCATCCTCGTCGACGGCTTTTTTGGGGTCTGTGTGGGGTGCACAGCCATCAGGACACACACCGGCCGCCTGTTGAGTGAACAACAGACCCTCGGACTCTGCGGCGGCTTGTGCAACGGCGGCCTCATGTCCGTCTAGCACCCCCTCTGTCTCCTCAAAGTTCTCTTCGGCGGTTTCTGCAGCAACCTCTGCACTGGCTGTGCGTGTTGACTGGTCAAGAAAACTGGAATCTGTAGGGGAGAGTCCTTGGGCCCTGCTGACAAGAGTCAGAGGCACTTCTGGCACGGTGCCGGGTTTCTTTGGCTGAGGCTCCTCCATCGAGTCGGAGTCCATGCCCCTTTTCAGGAGACAGAAAGAACTTGAATGGGGTGTTGCCTTTTTTTCCCTCACGACAGATTGCAAACACGGTCTTCCGGAGGGAATTTTTTGGCAACTTGTAAGAGTCTGGTGGTAAGTCCAAGCTGCCCACCGCTTAATCAGATCGTGAGTTTTGTGCTGCCCGATCTCTGTAGATCAAGCAACAACACCGTTCAGCGAACTGAAACAAAAAACACCCGACAAACACTGGAGTTAACTGAAAGTCACAGCGCCCAAATAGATGGTGGCGGCAATCAAGGAAGGTACATTGTGCCATGGGGCAGATTCGCGGGAAATGCTCGCAAAGAACACAGAACGTTTAGCTGAAAGATACGGGCAGTCCGTGGACTCCGTGCATGGCCCTGCATGGCTATAGCTCATCCCACGCGCTCATCACGCGCTCTCATCGCGCGCGCTCTCTGTCGGGCATGCATGCACAGACTGCATGCACCCCCCCCTCCCCCCTCAAAAAAAACCCTCACCCTGCAGAAAATTAAGCGGGGCTTTTATCGATATGCAATCACGATCTCGTACTAATGTTCTGAGTCGCGTGCGAAAACACAAACAAAATATTCTCATGCAAATGCCGCGGATCATGAATTAGTTTTGTCCAAGCTGAGTCCGAAATTGGGAAATTTCTCAAAAATTTCTCAAAATTACACAACCGAGTTTTTTTTCCATGCACTTTTGCCAAACTCATTGACAAAAGAATATATATGAAAAATATTCGGTTTTTTGAAAAATCGATCGACTTGAGGTCGCTGCAACACAGAATGGCACCCTCACTCAGAACCACCCGGGCCATGAGTCAGATTCAACCACAAAGCACTTGTTCTGTTCATACATCACCCTCAACAGTAAATCAGCAGTCTGTGCACTTTCATCCTCGTCCATCATCTTCTCTGCTGACTAGAATAGACAGACCACTCTTTCGGCAGTCTCATTTCTTTTCTTCCATATCTTTTCATTGGATCGCAGCCCAGATCGACTCGTACCTTTTGATACCTCAGCCGTCGTCCACTATGAGTTACACACAGCAAGTTCGAACGACAGCCCTGACCCTGGAACCTCAACTGAAGGCTTCGGGTGCCGTTGAGGTTGTTCCGTTGAAGGCCAAAGAAAGAAAGTCGAAAGAACTCAGTCCAGTGGGGCTCAAGAAGGTTCCTGAAGGAGAGCTGAATGAACACGGCCTGAATGATCCCATCAACATCCTCACAAAGCACCTCTTCAGCCATCCCATTGCTGTTCTCGTTGGCTTTGGCATTGTTTCTCTTCTCCCCTCTGTTCCCCGTCCCGGAGTGGCCGAGCTGCTGACCATGTATCTCTTTGTATGGTTCAAGGTGGGGGTCTGTATGAGCATCCTCTTGCATCGCTTCTTCTCTCACAGAAGCTTCACCGCGTCTCGACCCCTCACCTTTGTTCTCGCCTGTGTGGCTTGCCTTGCCGGGCAGCGCTCGCCTGTCTGGTGGACGGCCAAACACAAGCAGCACCATCGGTTTTCAGATACCGACAAAGACCCTCACTCTCCTGTGGTTATGGGCTGGTGGAATGCGTTCATCTTCTGGTTCAACTCCCAAATCGGCATCAAAGTCGACGTGGCCTGGCTTCCTCCTGACCACTTGACACCTGAGATGGTCCTGCTGGACAAGCTCTTCTTCGTTCCCTCCTTCTTGGAGGCAGCAGTCCTCTACTATTCCTGGGGGATCTGCGCAACCGTGTGGGTGGGGTGGCTCTCCTCTATCCTGTGCATGATCGCCACCCTCATGTTCAACGTCGAGTTTCACGGGGTCAGTCCGTCGGTCTGCGTGGCTGTGTGTTCAATACACGCGTAGAGAAAGAGAGTGGAACCCGTCTACCTCCTTTTTTTCTTTTTTCCGTCCGTCTACCCGCCTCTACACACCTCCTGTCGCCGCTTCATGCATGCACCGTTCTGTCTCTTCTACTCAGAAATCGAGACATCCACTCTTTTCCCGACAACAAGCACCCGACAGAGGCCTGGACTGAAACTTTTGCTGAATGCTTTCTGGATTCTGCGTGCGTCAGTTTTCTGTCCTGCCAGAGAAAGGGAATGCCTCTCAACACTCTCATAACTTCGCCTGCTCGGCGCGGGCTTTCACTCATCTGGCTGCCTGTTCCGTGGCCATCTTTTCCCTCTCTATCGATTGCTCCGGAATCACGCCTCTACCTCCCCCCCCATGCGTGCGTTCAGAGTGAGACCCACGAACAACTGGGAGGGTACGCTATGGACGGCACGTGGAGAGAGCAAGCCAAGCTCCTCGTCTGGATGGCTCCCATCGTCAGTTGGTGCATGCATCATGCAGTGACGATTCGGTCAGACAGACATACAGACAAAACTTACTTGTGCATGTTCTTGCGTCAACGAGTGCACACACCAGAGAAAAGAAAAGAGCCAGAGAAAAGAACAGAGACAACGAACGAAGTCTTTCAGTCGTTTCGTCTCTCCAACAGAAAGTCAATCCGGGTGTTGTTTCTTCTCAAATGAAAAACCTCACAGCCCACTGATGAGATGAAAAAAACGCATGTGAGCTTCAGACGAAACAGAGGGCACAGGATCTGCTGCCAGATGACTTTTCTCTTTCTCTTCTCGCTTGCCTGTGCGGGCGCCGTGATCTCATGCTTTGTGTTTCTTCTGTTGTCTCTACGAATGGATGGATCTCTGCAGATTCTGACCTTCTGCGCGGTGCACG
This sequence comes from Chromera velia, assembly GCA_018398765.1. Classification (NCBI taxonomy): domain Eukaryota; family Chromeraceae; genus Chromera; species Chromera velia. The sequence goes on along the minus strand of JAHBMJ010000728.1, from coordinate 25,707 downwards.
GGAAGATCCACCTGCTGTCCTTCACCCTCCCGCTCCTCTACTTCCTTGTGGGGGAGCACAAGCACAAGCACCACCACCAGCACCCCGCAGCAGTCAAGAGACCCGGCCTGGACCCCTGGGCCGAGCTCCTCCTTCCCCCAATGAAGGCTCTGGGTCTGATTGACTGGCACCACGCCAACTGGAAGAAGTGAGCGAGCGAGAGGGAGGCTGCCCAGCGGCAGGGGGGAACGCGTGAATGAATGAGTGAAAGAGGGAGAAGAGAAGAGAGACTTCATGAAGGGGTGGCAGGGAGGGCATTTATTTGAAGGTGAAGAAGGAAAGAAGAGAGAGTCAGCCTGGAGGAGAAGGATTCATGCAGCAAGGAAGACGAAGTCCACCCAGGCAGATAGATGAATAAATAAATTCAGCAGAAGGATCGATACAGCAATAATGCAACTTTTTGGATCCCCCTTCTTTTTGAGGAAGGAAGAGTATACTGAAAGAACTCAATGGGGGCAATTTTTTTAAGAATCCATTGAGTCAGTCCATGATTCATTCATTCATTCATTCATTCATTCATGCGCACTTCCACCACTGTCTGCGTGTGTGGACACACAGCATTTAATGTACCTGCGTCTCCGTCTTTCCGCCTCAGTCTTGCGGGCTCTTCTTAAATGACTGGTAGCCTCACAAAGTTAGACCACCAAACAAATCACCGGTCACACAGACGGGCTCCTGCCCTCCCCTTCTCGCTGGTTGCCTGACATCTCTTCTCCCTGTTGCCTAAGAGAGAAGAAGAAAAGAGAACGAACAGTCAGAGAAGAAGCAGGGGGAGCCTGTCCGTTTTGAAGGAGTGCATGCAAGCAGGCAGGCAGGGTGTATGGAGTTGGAAGCAACGGCCAGATCTGAGGAATCGAGAGCGTTCGACATTCCTCGGCAGACAGACAGAGAATTAAGCGCAGGGAAAGGGAGCAAACAAAGAAAGGAAGAAGGGGGGGAATGGAGGGTGCGGAGGGAGGGAGACACGATTCGAAAAGGGAATTGAGGCGACGCTTCGCATCGTCTGCGGTGTGAGAGGCCAGCCGATAGACAGAAATGACGACTGAGAAGCAAATTGACTGACTGCTCTGTCTCTCTCCTCCTCCTGGGTTCGTTCTTTTGTTTCTTTCTGTTTTGTTCCTTCTGTTGCGTGCACGCGCCTCTCCTCTCTCTTCTGTTGATGGTAGGGAAGGGAATACAGTGGAGTGAGTGGCTGCAGTCCCTTTTGTTTCTTTATCTATCTATCTATCTATCTATCTATCTATCTGCTGTCTCAATTGCTGGGCTTGGCTGGGCCGCTTTTAATTAGTCGGTATGTTTTCAATGGCTGCGATAGGACGGGAGGGTGCCAAGGTGCTCAGCACACACAGGCAGATAGAAAGGAAGAAGGAGGAAAGAAAGAGAGGAAGAGGGGGAAGAAAATGATTTAAGCAGAGCACAGGTGCACTTCTCTGGCGAGAACTTCTTTTATGTTGTGATTGAATTCGTGCGAAATGCGCCGGTTCGTTTGGCCGTTTTATTCTAAAAGAAAATTCGGTCTGTTTTTATTGTTGTCTTTTTGTATCATCAGTAGGGGCGCATCTCGACTCTGTCTGTCGTGGTTGGCCTTTTACTTTGTTTTTTTTTAATGAATACGAGAGAGAAAAAAGCAAAAGGGAAGAAGGGAAGGATGGCTGGATGGATGGATGAATGGAGACCCTCATTCATTTGGACGAGGGAGGGAGGCATGCGGAGCTGTTGCAGAAAAGGAAAGCGAGAGTAAGAGAGGCTGCTTGTTCTGCTGCTTGTGGTTTCAGCCTCTCACTCCGGTTGACGCACGCAGTGACACAGCAGCCCCGGTCTTTCAGTTCTGCTCTCCGTTCGAGCCCCCTTGGCAAGCTTTGTCATGTTGTTGGACAGGCAAACTAGCAGTGAGTGAAGAAAAAAGAGAGACTGCACGGATGAGAAGCAGGTCAATGGAGAATCCACGGCCTCGTTCTTGTCTGTGCACTAACTGTTCTTTCTGCATTCATAATCAATCAATCAATCGACGCACCATCCTCCAGAGCTTGTTTGTTGCGCTGCAAACCATGGCCAGACAAGACGGAGGTTTCGGCAACACGGAATTCATCAGACTGATGGGGAAGGGGAGCAAAGAAGAACAAATTGAACGAATACCCAAGAAGCAAAAGAAGGGAAGCGACAGTGAAAGAGCCACCGAATGATGACGAATCTGTGTTTTTCCAGATCTCGATCAATTCTCCCAACATCCTCGAGCGTCTCTTTCTTTCTCTTTCTGTCTCTTCAATCACAAGAAAGAAAGAAAACTGAAGAAGGAAATCGAGTGGAGAGAGATCTGCAAACGCAAATCGATCAACGTCCTCTTCAATCCAATAAAATGACTGCACTGCACGTCAATCCCTCCCTCCTTTCGTTCAAACAAACCACGAGGGAGGGTGTAGCATGCACTGCACTTCAGAAGTTCGCCCACAAGCGTGCGTCAGTCAAAGAGACTCTTTCCTGCGCGTTCGATCGTCGACTTTCTGAATGACTCGCTTGCTTGGTTGTTTGCTTTTGACTGCTGTGTAAGTTGCTGCAATGCAAATGCATGATTCTGTAGCACAAAGGACACACGGTCGGTCTCAAGCAAATTGAATGAAACAGACCAAACGAGAACTGATAATGCAAGCCAAGAAGAAGTGAGTTGAGTCAGAAGTCTGTCTTGGCCTTCAGTCATTCTTATTCGTTTGAAGAGGTCCTGTCCTCTCTCTTTGTTTGAGTAAGACGATCCATCTGCTCAATATTTTACGTCCTCTTTTGTCAATGGGTACATGAAAGTCAATTCAAGCTTGCTTCCTTGCGTCCGTTCATGGGTTCATCGAATGTTCACGTCTGGCAGAACTGAGGCATCGACCTTTTCTGCTGTTGTACTTTTGCATTCGACGCTTGTTCCTTCTTCCGTTCTTTCTGTCTGTCTTTCTTTCTTTCTTTTCTTCTATTCTTTCTCCGACTCACCAATTCAACCCTCGTCAAAACCGTTTTGTAAGCTTGCTCCTACGGTGAGCAAGTCTTGACGACGAGAAGAGAGGAGAGAGAACATTTGGGGGTTGTTGCTGGTCCGCCAAGGAGTGGACCCCCCCGCTGGCTTCTTTCTTTGTTTGAATCAACAATGACTCTGTGTTGCGTTGGACGAATTCATTACTTCATTACTTATTGATCGTTTTCACCCTTTCTGTGCATACATTTGTTTTGTTCTGCTGTTGAACTTCGTTGAAAGTCGGTGTTGCGAGTGGGACTTGGCTTCAAGTCGCCTCCTCCCTCACCTTTTTTCTGACCTTCACTTCAGTCACTGATGCACGATATCTTCCGTCCTGCATTTTTGTCTTGTCTTTTTGGCTCACCCTTTTTGTCCTGTGTTTTGTCTCACCTTTTCCTCTTGTCTTTAGTCTCACCTCGCCACCCGTACTTTCGTGCTTGCTTTGTGCGGCTTGTCTTCTGACTTGCTGTGTCTTCCCCTCCTTCCTACCTGTATCTTTCTCTGTCCTCGTCCGTCATTCCCTCTCGTCCTTTCACTCTTTCACTCACCCACTCTTTCTCTTCTTAATCTGAGAAAGTCCGGAGTCATGCATGCAGTGTAAGCCTCCAAGTCTCCATTGTACGCGACATTGCGTGTGATCGTGCCTGTGATTGTGTGAATCAATATGTGTACATGCGTGTGTGTGTGTGTGTGTGTGTGTGTTTGTGTCCAAAATTTCTATAGCTTCATTCATCAATTCAACCACTGTGTGTGCTCACCGGGAAGGAAAGATAAAGGGAGTGAGAGAGAGAGAGAAGTAGCGCTGCGAGCGAGAGGCCCTGAAGAGGTGGGGCGCTCGCCTTCTTCTTCCTTGGTAACTTCGTTTGCTCTCCTCTCTTGGTTGGTCCTTTCGTCTTGCAGTCGTTTTTCCTTCTTCCTTTTTCAGTCTTTCTTCTCAGCCAGCTGCGGAGAGAACAAGAGAGAGCAGGCAGGCAGAAAGACTGGCATGATGGAAGAAGCGCAGAGAAAACACAGGTACAAACACGGTGGTTGGAACAGAAGCAAGGCCGATGCCCTCAAAGGGGGATGATCAATGGAAAGACAGAAAAGCAAAAAGAGAAAGGGGAAATATTCCATCCATGGGAGCGTGGAGGGAAGCCAGCGCTTCCTTTCTGCATGCATGAATGAACTGACATGAATTTTGCTGTGCGTGTGTGTGTTCCACAGAAAAATTCAGGTCAAATTTGAATGAAAAGTTCATGATTGAATTTGAGTACGTAACACCGCAATCTATCTGCATTTCTGGACGTCCATGCATGCACATAGCCGACTCCATTGAGATCGGTACACTGACTGCATAGCATTGTGTGAACGACTGTGAATTAGGCTTCGATTGGGTGACTGACTTTTGATTCCATCAAACGTCTGTTCGTTGGCATGAACAGTCAGTGGAAGAGAAGTGGAAGAGCTGTCAGTCATTTTTTGCAAAGAGAGAGGGGAGATAGAGAGAGTCGCCCTCTTTCGTTTTGGGACTTGTAAAGCTCTCCTGGCTGAAAGCTCTCCTGGCTGTCCGTGAGGGAAAACAGAGGAAGAGTTAACTGTGCGATCGCTTGATTTACTGACAATGATCAATCCGGAAAAGATGAATTGGGTCCTCCATGCATTTGTAAAAATTTAATCCATGCATGTTGAATCAACTTGAATTTATCTACAAGAATGTATCCTCCTAGGTATCCAGGAAACAACCGTATCCTCCATATTTGATTGACACTAAAATTCTTCAAAGTTTATGAATTAGTTGCAAATATATAGCCTGAGTTACAGTCTTGTAGATAAGATCTAGGACGCATTATTGTTTTGAATTGTTTCAAACATATTTTAAATTAAAATATTTTTTTGATCAATTAATTAAGTTCAACTGTTCAAGTTTTTTTAACTATGCAGACCTATACTCACTAGTAGTAGATGCAGATATACATCAGACATGGGAAAAACAACCTGCATGCTAAGTTTATTTTTTTTATGCTAGGCGCTCGATCTAGGCACTTACACTATGCTGTTAGGAGTAACTACCGGCCCTTCTCAGAAAGCTTTTGGTTACCACTAGTGGTAACTAGTAGTTACCATCAAATTGGTAACCTAAAAATGGGCCAAAATTGGTAACTAGGGGGGTTTGAGGAGACTATCGCTACCGCAGTAATCTGACCGTATCTGACCGCAAATATATTGAATCAGGATCTAATATCGGAGAAATATATAGCTTTAAAACTGCATATGTACGACGTAAAAAAAAATCTTTTTAAACTTGTTTTGTCTTAGTTGCTTCTGGTTGCTTCTACAATGCTTCTACAGTGTTAAAAACTTAACTTTAACTTACGGATATTGTGGATATAAAAAAACTTTGCAATGAATATATCTTTAGTACTCAATTTACCTACTATTTTGTTAGTAGTTTGTCTAGCTTAAAAGAACGATTACCACTGTTTTGGTTACCAAAACAACGGTAATCAATGTGACTCTGCATGATTACCGTAACCACAAAAATGGTTACCCAGCGGCCTAACGGCCGCCCGAGTAACTAAACTAAGTTAGTTACTCCTAACAGCACAGTGTATAGGCACTCATGCACATAACATGGCCTTACGATCGTGAAACGACTGTTCAGTACTTCACTTCAATACAAGCATTTCTTCTATTTGCATCAATTCTAACTGCATGCCGCCGCGCAGTGCGTTTGCATTGATTGTGCATGCATACGCATCCGACATTACATCAAATTGCAAACAGCTCATTCCGGTATAACCGGTTCGGGACGTATTAATTCCATCTTGCACGCTCGCTCTGCGTGTGCTACCCTGTACGCCCGGCCAAACCTTACTACCTTCATTATTTTTTTAAAGTCAAAAGTAAGGTAAAATCAAGTATAAATCCTGTACGCAAAGCTAGACGCAAAGGTAGGTTTGACAATCAAAAGAAAATTTTTTTTCTTAATTTATTTTAGTATACACAAAGTAAAATATGTAGGGCATGCAGAATCGAATCAATCGATAGATTACGCAGCTAGAGATCGGTGCCCCTTTTTGCTACACGAGAGTGGTGCCGCGATCAAAACATAGGAGGAGAGCAGCATGCAGGGTGGGAGACAGGGCTGTGGCTGCAACTTAGGGAAAAATTCCGGTAAGGGGGGGAGAGAAGGGGCCGTTACAGAAAAGGTTGTGCCAGTTCTGTCGAGGGTGGTTGGGAATCGAGGTGGTGGAAGATGAAATCCATCTGGTGACAGAATGTCCTGTTTTTGACAGAGAGAGAGCAGAGATATTCAGAAAGAAAGAAGGGAAATAGGATAGTAAGATGGAAGAAAAAGCTAGAAAGGCAGCCACAGAAAGAGAAGGGCTCAACAGAGAAGAGGGAAAAAGGGACAACTCGACGCTTTTCTGTTTTCTGTTGAATGAATGTCATGCCGGAGTGGATGAGTTTTTGGGATGGGCATCATTCAGACGGAGGGTGTTTGAGGAGTGTTCAGGATGGTACGGATACATAGAGGGAGACGCTCTGGTGGCCAGACATGCAGGAATCACTGGAAGGCAGCGGGCGATCGAGAGACTAACAAAAGAATATGAGGAGACAATTGATAACTTGGAGACGACCGAAGGAGCGTTAGGGTGGGGAAAGAGGAAGCCGCAGAAGAAGATTGATAAAGCAAACAAAAAGAGTGAGGAAGCCCAAATCACATACCGTTTCAGATCAGGAGAAAGCCAACGCGGATCCAGAGCCGTGGCTCGAACAACGAACAATCATGCAGCAGCGGCCAGGGCAACAGACTCTGGCGGGCCCCGAGGGCGGGGTCTGATACCTCAGCTTAGGTTGGGGAACGCCCTGCCCTGCTAGCTCTGGCGACAAATAGACATAGCGGGAAAGCCCTAGGGCGGAACATATCAATCAATCAATCAATCAATCAGATCGAGCGTCGAACGTATACAACTACTATTTTATGAAACGGAAATGATTCCCATTTCAAACTTAAAGCAAGTTATTATGCTAGGAACTAGTACAGAAAAAAACTTAGTAAGAAGCTTCCAAAGGTACTTGATTGAAATAAAACAATTAAAAAAAAAAAAAGACTGGTCCAACTCTTTTCTTTCTTATCTGCGAGTCACACAGTGCGACACCTAAGTTTTCAATCAAACCATAGCAGGCTCAGACTCAGTGTATGTCCCGCTAAGTGACTCACAAATTGTGATCACTGCACAACCATTCCAACCTTACCGCACTTGCCCCCTTTACTCATCACTTCATATGCTTCTGCAGATTTCTGTAAAGGGAAAGCATGCGTGACCAAATCCTCAGGGTGAACGCCCCACTCCTCAAGCTGACAGAGGAGCTCCTCCATCAGCCAAACGCTCGTCACCCAAGAACCATAAATCATTTTCTGACCATGTATCACATCCGGACTTGCATCCACACTCAACTTTCCCCCTTCTCCCACCAACGCCACACAACCAAAGTCCTTTGTCCCGCGCACACACAGCGCTCGGGCCTCTGCGTTCCCTGAACAGTCAATCGACTTCTCTGCACCCGCATTTCTATTCAACCCCTGACTCTTCACACTGAAATCCTTCCCCCCCGCGCACAGACACCGAATCAAATCAAGAGCGGCATCTGTGCCCGGCATTCGAAAAATCCCCTCCGGACCTTTTGAGGAAAAATTGAATTTCCCGTTCAGACTTGAAATTCCATCTCCGTCCATCTCAACCCCGTTCCCCGTAGCCACCGACCCACTACAGCTGCAAATCACATGAAGCTCAGGAGGGGGCTGGGAACCCTCTGACTCCCCTTCCTGCCCCCCCCCGTTGGAGCTCGCAGTTTCGATCTGACCTTCCAATCCCTTCTTGCTGCGGGACAACGCCCGCACAATCAGTCCCCTCCCGAGAACACACCGGTCCTCATCCCTATCAACGCAAATTATTCTCTTTGCACCCAGCTTGGCACCCACTACTGCCGCAGCCAACCCCACGGGCCCCATTCCTGTGACAAGCAACGAGTCTCTCCCGCTCACTTGAATCTTTGTAAGCGCCTCAAACACCGTCCCAAACCCACACGCGACCAGAGCTCCATCCAAGAAAGTCAAACCCTCCGGAAGCGGCAACAAATCCTTTTCTTCTGCCACACAGAACTCAGCCATCCCCCCGTCTCTCTGCCACCCATACGCTCTTCTGAACTTCTCAGACCTGCACGAGATCATGAACCCTTTTCTGCAATCCACACACACACCACACCCACTGATATGGTAAATCACCACCCTGTCACCCGGCTGAAAACGCCGTGTGCCCTTCCCACACCGAACCACCTCCCCGCAAGGCTCGTGTCCCGCTATCACATTCTGATACCTCTCGGGCCCCTGCCCGAGGTGCTCTTTGTAGATGCACCGAATGTCGCTGCCACAAATTGTGGACGCGCGAATGCGCACGAGAACATCCGTGTCTCGAGTCAAAGTCGGAACCGGCACCTGCCTCAACTCCACGGTAGAGTTTCCAGGAAGGAACATGGCCAGCATTTTTGGCTCGGCCTCCTTCTGGGCTCCTGTCGGGGTGCTTGCGTTCTGTTCTGCCATGGAGACGGCAACCAAGCAAAAAAAATCAGAGACGGGAGGACAACTTGTTCCGTGCCAGCTCACACTGCCCCGGGAGAGAAAAAGTGGAGTCCAACGGATTCAACCACGTCGGGACTGAGCTCTGTCTGATCAGTCCCTCGCTCTTAAGTGCATGCACAAACGCAAGAAGTCTGCTCTTGATATTAATATGCTCTTGAAGTCGAATTACAAGAGGAGACGAGACGGCTCCCTTACTCTCTCAATCAAAACAAATGCGGGGGTTGATGTGGCTATATGTGGCCCTGCGGTACCCACCAGATTGTGGAGGAGAAGCTGAGGCGTTGAAGTGACATGAATGTAACAAACAAGCATCACTGTTTGACGTCGCCGCAATGGTACTCTCAGGAAGAGCGAGACTTCAACGAGAAATTAAAGGCCTCATGCACCTAGCTGACCATGCTTCACCCCCCCTACTCAGCTCGAATGTCCTCGTGGCCCAGTGGTAGGGCGCCCAGTTTTGCCTTTGCGATCCCATGGATCCAATGTCAAATTGTAACTGGGAGGTCGGGAGTTCGAGTCTCCCCGAGGACCTTTTTCAGAACTCTTTTCGCGGAGACTGTCCGGCCGGTGCGCTATCTGACGCAAGCAAGCTTGCGAACGGCCCTGGAAAACAAGAAAAATTACAACTGGTTGACACGTACGCAAGCTGTTTGAAACGGCGATGATTACGGCGATAAACGGCGAAAAGAAATTGTTTGATAAGTGCCCCCGCGTGTCCGGTGCTGTGGTGTTTTTTTGATGCTGAGTATTTCTGAGCTAATTTGGAGGGGAGCTTTCTACGGCCTTTAAATTTTTAACCAAAGCTGCATATATCATAGGCTCTCAGAGAGTTTGGTAAGTGCTCCCTGCTTTACCTTACTTTTGCTTTCTGGGGCCACATGTTGTTTACCGGCGCTGGACTAATGCGGCCATGTGTATGCATACATACAGCCAATACTGACACTCGCATACCGCCTGGCAAGTACCGACAAGTTAAAAAATAGAAGTTTCAAAGTTTTTGTACCTCTGACATACACCATCGATTGACATCGAATATAGACTGTACGGCAGTTACTGGTAGTTAGCGGCAGTGGGGAAGAGGCGGTTAAGGGCCAACGTAAGGCTGGTGCAGCAATATCAGCGGATCCTATACGATTTTTGACTAGATTTTTAATAAATGTCAAGATAAAATTTTTACAGGTGGTTCGGAGATATTGAAATCTAGATCATAAAATCAAAAATTTTTAAATATTCATAACTTTTTCTAAGTATGTAATAACTAACAATCAATTTAAACAATATTAAATATATGTATGTAACATTAGATATATCGATCATTAGATGACCGCCCTACTAGTGACTGCCTTTGATTGATTGATTGATTGATCTCTAGCCTAGTCTCTAGCTCGATGCCAGTGTATGAATAGCATAACGGCCGCCCGCCATGTTTTCTATCTATCCATCCATCCATCCATCTACGCATCCATTGATTCATTCATTCAAGCTTATAGTTTAACTGAACTTGAATTGTTTATTCGCAAGTTGATTCCACTTTCTAAATCAGCATGCAGTATGGTTATGCCAATCAACACACATACGCAAGATGCCAGTGCTATTATCCGGTTGAAATTGTTTCCCTTCAATTAACGAACGGGGAGGCAAATACATTCTATAAGGGAGCCTGAGGAGGATGACTGTTTGATCGACCAAAAACCTTCCCATCGAGCAATGAGTGCGCAAATGGGTTCCCCTTGACATCGATCAAACAACGCTTGAGTGCTGCGCGACGAAGCAGCTTTCGTTTCTCCACCCCTCCATTCATCTGTTAATTCATCTGTCTGTGTGTCGGTCTTCTCTCTCTCTCTGTGCTTACTGTGGAAGCATGGTTTTCCCTGCATGCCTCTCTCCAAGCGAATGTCACTGTCCGAAAAATCACCACATTCGACGGAGCCTTCCCTGACAAGGCAGGCGAAAAAGCAGGCAGGCAGTTCGGCCGGCCGCTGTGTTGAAAGGAAACGAGGCGGAACGAAAATTCAGCTAGGGGCGGGGGAGGGAAAAAAACGTTCAAATCAACGGTCGGAAATGAATGGGTGAAAGATGGAGGCGGATGGACGGGATTGAGCGATACGTATGTACCATTACCACCGTAGAGAGAGAGAAAAACACGACAGCACTTCTTCATGTGCCTGCACGCCTTCACAGACACCCAAACTGACAGAAGAATAGATAAATGAATGTTAGTGGGAGGTGGGAAAGAAAGAAACCCTACAGAGGGTATCCCCTCTCGATCTGCTGCCTCTCCTCTTTTGCGTGTCGTTCCTTTGCGTCTTTCTTCCCTTCCTTCCTCTCGCACCCTTGAACGCCCGTCCGATCTTTCTGTCAGTCTGTCAGTCAGTCGATCAGCACGCAGGCAGAGAGAGACTTTCCTGACTGCATGCATCTATGCTGACAGACACATCAGACTCCCTCCGTGAGTGATGACGCTTCCTCCTTCAAAGCGTCCACAGGGGGGCCATTCAATGTGCACCGAGAGAGAATTAATTGCTTTCTGGCAAGCTGACGGGGAGACGGGTTGTGTGTGGGACAGAGGACCGCCATGCAGACAAGACGACGCCCTCTTGCAACAAAGAGAAAGAACCACACACTCCCAAACTCAACCGTACAGGCTCACAGAACGGACGGAAAGAAAAAGAATCGAAAGCATTCAGCGCATGTGCACTCTCACAAGGCGACAGATTGCCTTTTGATTTCCTCCGCCCTTGCCCTTGCTGACTCCCATCCCTGATCCTCTCTTTTTTCCCTGCATGCGTGCGTTGATTTTCCGAGCCTCTGCACATCCCTAGAGTACTGTGTCTGATGTACGTTCTCCTTCCCCGGTCAGATAGGCTGAATGACTTCTTTTCTGGCCGTCTAAAGAGATAAGGAAACAGAGAAAGAAAGAAGAAAGACAGCGAGATAGAAGGCACAAAAGAAAGAAAGAAAACAGAGAAAGAAAGTAGAAAAGACGCTGTAAAAAGACAGAAGAAATTAACACAGAGTATCTGCACATTTTTCAACGCAAGTTGAAGAGGAGGAAGAAGAAAAGAGGGAAGTCAAACTTAAAAAGCAATGCGTTTCTCCGTTGTGTTACTGGCACATTAAAATGATACGAAAGCGACCTTGTCTGCATGAGAAGAAAGGCGAATGGTTGAAAAGAATCCATTCCCTTACTTGACAGAAAAAAAAGAGAGAGACAGAGAAAGAGAGAGACAGAAAGAACTATTTTCACACTCCTCCATGCATGAACGCTTGGAAGTTCGGTAAAAGACAAAGGAAGAAATCGAACTTGCATTCACACCTACTAGGTTTCTCCGTTCTGTTGATGCGCGCACACTTAACAGAAAAAAAATTATGGAAGAGTGAACCACACACAGACAGAGAGAAATGAATGAAGCAGAAGGGGTTAAACGAAAAAAATCAATCACCCAGAGCCCATTCTTTTTTCTTCGTCACTTTCATTGCAGCAGCCGCGGCCTTTCCACTGAGGGGAAGAAGGCCACACTCACACCGCCATATCGCCTCCTCTCTCTGTCTCTTCTCTTGCTTCCGTCAATCAATCATTCGATCGATCGATCGTACATGCACTGCACAAAGATACCCGGGTGAGATTTCATACGGGTATGTACACAGGTTTCATCTGCACACGGGCTCTCTGCTTCTGCCTCCTCATATATGTATATATATATATGCATACAGAAATTATTTCGCTCGTTTCCAGACAGATGGGTTTGCTTCATCAAGTTCTCCACAAACACAAACAAATGATACACCCGCAGGTCAAGTACGAAGGCCAAAAACAAAAAGTGACATGAATGAGAAGAAAGATGCAGGCTGGTCGCTTTTGTTTGTTGACAAGCAAAGCAAAATGAATGCACACTCCAACATGCAAACCACAAACGAAGGAACGAAAGACAGAAAGAAAACACGAAGTCTTATTCACTCTTTTACAAAAGAGAAAGAGAAAGAGAAAGAATGTAAAGACGACTTGCTGCATCAGAAAAGACGGGGGGATCTGTCTGCGAAAACGGGCAGATACGCGAATACTGCATGACAATGACAAATGATCACCCACCCACCCACCCACACCGATCCATCAATCAAGAAGAAGAAGACCCACACCTTCCGTCGGGCAACCAACAACAGGCCGGCCAGCGATCGAGTAGAGCAGGTGGTACAAAGAAGAAGCGAAAGACAGTTTGATTTGAAAAGCAAACACGAAAAATGCACTAGGCATGCAGGGCAACAGTCAAGGCCAACATGCGCACACGCTCAGCTAGAGATGGATGGTGCGTCTTGTTCCTTGTTGCATGCGACTGACTGTCTGCAAATTCGATTGATTATTGAATTGAAAAAAAGCGAAAGAAGCACGCGAGTCCGTTCATCCATCGCGACAAGACGAGACGAGACCGGACGACCGCGTTCCTTCTAACGCCAAGGAGGGGGGGAAGAGAGAGGGAGAGACTTAAGAGAGGGAGGGGTCTTCTCAAGAGACGAGAACAGACGAGAATAGGGAGATAGATGTTGGACTTCCTTCTTTCACCTCATCGACCCTCCATCCCTCCTCTTTCATCTGAGAGATTGCAGAGAGAGGAGGGAAATGCTTTCTTTCCTTTTCTTCGTTGTCGCCAACGTATCGACCCCAACGACTTCTCTTCTTGCCGTTCTTTCATCAGAGCTTTTTTAGAGACTTCTTTCTGTGCTTGTCCTAGCTTTTCTGCATGCCTGTCTTTCTACCTTCGTCCCACCGTTCCCCCCCACCCTTTTTGCTTTGCTTTCCTTTCTTTCTCTCTGCATGTCTGTTTCGTAGGGACTTCCGACATTCATACAGAGAGCAGAAGGTGTATGCTATGCCGCTGTCCTTTCTTCGTTGTGAATACTGCAGAGTGCCTGTGCATTCGAATTGGCTGTGTTCTCTTCTTTCCGTTTCGTTGCATCAGACGACAATCAAAGGCTTGACTGACTACCTGGCGGGGCAGAGTGCGGACAGAGACATTCATCAAAGGCTATTCACAGTCACAAGCGAGCACCGGTGTTCATGCACATGCAAACGGACAGACACAACAAGTCACGAAAGGAAAAATGCAGATGCTTTGGTTCCATCCGATTGATTGCATACAGACGAGTTTTGTTCATCTGATCACCACGCATGTAATGCAGAAAGAGTTACACACACACATGATCATGAGTTCATGCAGCACGCACCCAACTCCCCCCAACCACCCAGAGAGACCCACACAACATGCGTAAAATGAGACCTTACTGGCAAATACAGCACATGTCATAAAGAATGCATCATGTACATGTATGGTGGATTGAATCTATGTGCCTCTTTTGTTCCCTTTCAGTACCCCAGTATTGTTTCAAATCTTGCCCTGTTCTTCTTTCCCCGTCTACTCACTTCTCTCCCTATTACCTCCCTCCCCCTCCCCTCCCTTGATCGATTCTGTTCTCACATGAAAGCAGAAGCAACGTCGACAGCACGGCCGAACATGCTTCTCTTCACCTCACCTCTACCGCTCTTTGAGTAGGCCTCCGTTGCCTTCTCCACTGCCTCCTCAGTGAGGCCATAGTCAGGCAGGGAGGCGGGGTCGCTGCCTGGCCTGTTGACCAGTTCTTCCTTGTTCTTCCTCACATCCGACACATACTCCCACATCCTCTCCTTTGCCTCCTTGCCCACACTCATCCCCGTTGCCTTGTACACCCTCTCGGCTACTGCCACAGGGTTATTCATCAGATCGTCATAGTGGACGTCAACGAACTTAGACGAAAGCTTCGGGTTGGCCTGACGGAATTCCTCCAGCTTCTCCGTCAGCAGCTGGAGAGTCTGCAGTTCCTCGGGACCCGCAACGGTCGGAGACGCGCCCGCACCGTCAACCAGGTTCTTGCGAACCTCGGCGGCAACTGCGGCCCACTGGCCGGCCTCGCGTTTCGTCTCTCTGCAAACGATCAAGTCGCAAAGTTCAGTCAGCATACGGGGGGCAGAACAATCGATCAACTCACAGTAGCTTTACGCGGCAAAAACACGACAAAGGGGCTGAGAGAGAAGACGGAAACCGCGCATTGCTGACCGGTGAAGGAAAGAAAGGGTTTCTGGCGCAGCAAGAGAGAATCGCAGTTCTTTCGAAACCAAAAAAACAAGCCGACAAAGAAAAGAAAGAAAAAAGGGAGGAAGAAAGAAAGGGGGAAAGAAAGAGAGAACGAATCTCCCCAGCCCCACAGACACGTTCGTACGAACTCACTCGCACACTTACCCGTTGACGCAGACGACGTGAGCATCAGGGTAGAGTCGGAAGATCTCCTCCAGACACGCCGCGTGGTACGGCGTCTTCAGCACCCACCGGGGTGGGGTCTTGGGGGCCTGAGCCCCTGAGGCAGTGATCTTCCTCTCTCTCTGCCATTGGAGATGTTGAAGGAATCTACGGTGCAGAGCGTAGGCCGCCTTCATCTCTTTGCCCCCATTCTTCAGCAGCCAGGCCTTGAAATCGGCCACGGAGAAGGCCAGAGGGAGGGCAAGAGAACGCCAGGCGTGATCGAGAATGAGGTAGTCCTCGTCAGCCAGGGTGGCACCGAAGAGACGGAGACGCTGCCACTCGAGTTCTCCGTACTGGTCACGTCCGTACAGCAACTCGAGCTGGTCGGTGGCATACTTCTTTCTCGGATCCTCATTAGAGTCCCCGTAGTGATTGAATCCCCACGAAGACGAGGCAAGGCCTGCCTTGCGCGTCTCCTCAGGAGAGGCAAACGCTTGCAGGACGCTGCCGTCGTTGTTGTACGGTACCACCATCTCGCAGTAGGCAGGGGCACAGAGATTGGGGTCCTGTGCGAGCACACGAAGCAACAGACTGCCTGCTGCACGGGGGTGACCCACAATCACGATGGGTGGTGCGATCTGGGTCTTGAGGATTTCTGGGTGTTTCTCCTCTGCCTGCTGCATCCACATCAGGTTCTGCACCATCTGGCGCGACCGGGCGTAGGCAGCCAGCCGTCCCATGAAAGATAGGGACGATTCGGTCTGGCTGAGTGCGGACTCGCACAGCAGTCTCAGAGGCTGCATGAAGAACTCCTTGGCCTTCTCCGCACTGCCCTCTGCGCCGTCTGTGAGTGCAGGTACTCTCGGGTTGGCCACGCCGAGTCTCTTCAGTTCGTCCTGTGCGGACTCGTAGATCACGTCTGCATCCAGGCGGATGGCGTGAGAGTTCGGTCTGAGGAGACGGAACTCACAGCAGTAGAGGAAGGAGTTCTTGAAGGTCTCCTCAATGGGAGGCCAGGCCTGGTGGGGCAGGTCATCGAAAATGTTGTTGACCTCAATGGGGAAGGGGTCCTTCCTCTCCTCGGGGTCGAACCAGTAGGACCTCCAGTGCTGCAATGAATGAATGTGCATGCACCAGAATCATGATGAGGACACGTACTTCTCAAGGTTGTTTGCATAGCCGCCGACATATATTCAAATAGGGAACTCAGGATGAAAAGAACGACCACATCCAGACGCAGGAGCAAGGCAAGAAGGATGTACAGAGGGCTACGCCGTGTGCTCTCTTTTTCGATGCCTGCATGCCTCGGTGCCCGTACCAAAGAAAGAAATCCCTCGTACCCGACAAACAGACAAACAAACAAACAAATAGATAAACCGACAGATAAACCGACAGACCTGCATGAGAGGGACAAATTTGAACACCGGCGATTCGGGTCCTCTGGCCTTCACAGCTCGAAGGAATTCGTCCACCTTCATACCCTTGTACTCAATGCCCACCTCAGCTGCCCAGCCCTCAATTTGGGCCCTGCAGAGAGAGAGATAGAGAGAGAGAAAAGAAAAAGTAACAAAAAAGAATAACAATGTCTGGGTTAGAGTCCCCAAGTCCGCATGTGTCGACGCTTTACCTTTTCTCGCTGATTTCCCTGCATGTCAACTGTCCAATGGCATGTGAGAGGCCGACATTCACCCCTTCACCCCCGTCAAATCAAATGAGCTGACTGACTGTGTGACAACCCGGGTATCAATCAGATGATAGACCCAGTGTTTGGGCTTCTCGAGCAAAGAGGCCTCCACCTGCAGGCATCCAGACAAAAGGACGAGAGGGGGAAAAACCGTGTTCCGTTTTTTGTTGCAGCAGCTGGGAGTGTCTGGAGACTAGCGTCGGAGAACAGAAGCAACAAGCACACAGGCCGAGTTCGAGAGACAACCAGCGACGAGGGAATGAAAGAAAGCCACTGAGAAAAAAGAGAGAGCAAGGGAAAAAAACAATGGAAGCATGAACTGACCAGCATTCTGCAGATAGTGTCGACAGGAGAGAAGGGAGCTGTGGCAGCTCCCACAGGGAAGGTCGCTTCCTGCACCGACGAGATCGTCAGGCTGCACGCGTAGTCTCCCTTGTTCGTGTACCCCGTGTCCCACGCCACGTAGGTGTTCGGGAGCCTGTAGATGAACAGAGGGAGGCCGAGCTCTCTCGCCCGACGGAGAACGATCTCTGCGCCCATCTTCGACCACGGGTATCCCATACGTCCCGGAGGATAGAATCTCTCCATCTCCCTGGTGTCAGGCATCGAGTCTTCCCTGATCGTCTGCTCTGCAAACTCTCTGGAGAAGACAGCGAAGAACGCAGGGTACTGCCCGAGAGTAGAGCAGAAGTGCAGAGGCTTCAGGCGGTATGTGGTGCACATGCGCATCACAGGTCGGGCACTGAGCACGTTCGTGTGGCGGAGGCGCATGTAGTTGCTCATCAGATTCACGTCTCCTCCTGTGTGGTAGATGATGTCCATGAGTTTGCAGTACTCCTGAAACTTCTCCTCACCGATGCCGAAGTCCTCTTGAGTGAAGTCTCCGGGCACAGGGACGATGCGCTCTGCCATCCAGGGAGCCCACACCTTGGCCTCTCTGCAGGCGGCCTCGATTCTCTTCATCGCATGAGCCTCATCGTCAGCACGGACGATGCAATGGACACGAAGGTCAGGCAGGTGCTTGAGCTCGAGGAGGATGCGGACTTGTACCCTGCCCACAAAACCAGTGACGCCCGTAAGAAGAACATTCTTGATCTTCGTCAAAGGTGTGCACGGCTTCAGTTTGGTCACGTCGAAGTTCACCTCCTGACGGAGGGCCTCGATGTCATCCAGAGGATGGATGAACGGCTCCTTCTCCTTCGCTGCCCCTCCGCTCTCTTCCTCTTCCGTCTCCATCTGCAGCTCAATCAGTTTGTTCCAGTGCTCGTACAGACGTTTGAAGTCTGGCCCCTTGGACTTGATGCCCATAGAGTCCAGAGCACCGATGAAGTCCAACTCTGCAACCAGGGCTGCAGTGGACTCGTACTTGCTGCAGAAGGCCTCGACGAAGTTCATGTACTTGTCCTGACCCTCAAAGGCCTCCTTCAACCAGGCCTCCACTGTGGGAGGGCCACGGATCCTCACGGGAGCCTCGCCAGAATCATCAGCCGCTCCCCCGGATGCTCCCCCAGCACCGCCCCCTGCGACTGTGCCGAGGATGAATTCCGAGATCGCATCGATCGTCGGGTTCTCGAACACGAGTGTCTGGGGAAGCTTCACTCCTGTCATGTCGGCCACCGAGTTGCGGAACTCAACAGCACCCAGGGAGTCGAGACCCAGGTCCATCAGGGCGGTGTCCGTGGCTGGCTTCTCGGAAGCCCCTGTCACAGCCTGTGCCACCTGAGCGAGCATGCCCGACAATTCGTCTCGAGTGACCTTTGTCAAGTCAACGGCAGCAGAGACGTTGCCGCCTCCCTTGCCCATCTGAACGTCCCCGAGGAAGGTCGGGATCTCGTTGTAGCGCTTTGCGTATGTGCGCCATTTGAGCACCTGACAGCCAACGACTGCCGACGTACCAGTGCAACGCATGACGTCTCCGATCACGCGAATACCGAGCTCGTTGGTGATACCCCGCATGCCCACCTTCACCAGCTGATCCTTCAGCTCAGCAGCCATCCCCTGCTCGATCCACGGGCCCCACTGGATCGACTGCGCCGCCAGACCCTGAGAACGACGGAAGGCCGTCAGGGCGTCCAGGCACGCGTTCGCAGCCGAGTAGTTCGTCTGACCGAAGTTGCCGAAAAGTGAGGCAACGGAGGAGAACATCATGAAGAAGTCGAGATCCACGCCCTTGGCCTTGCAGGCGTCGTGGAGATACCACGCACCGAACACCTTCGGAGCGTACACCTTGGTCACCTTCTCGACTTCTTGATTGGCAAGTGCCGCGTCTTCAAGCACACCAGCAGCGTGCATGATACCGGCAAGGCCGGGAGTGCCTGCCAGCTTCTCGCAGTCGGCACGCACAGACACGTCGCACTTCATCGGGACGACCTCGGCACTGCCGGACTGGAGCCACTTCCAAGTCTCGCTCTGGGCAGTTGCTTCGTCGGGCTTTCCGCGCCTGGAGAGAAGGAGGATCTTCTTCGCACCCTCCTCCACCATCCATGCTGCAACCAGCACACCCAATCCTCCCAGACCGCCGGTGATCGCATACGTCTTCCCCTTCTCGGTCTTCTCTCCGAGAGCAGAGGGAATCTTGATGACCACCTTGCCGATGTGCTGAGCACGCTGCATGAACCGCATTGCTGCAATGCCTCCGTTGTTGGCGTCGTACATATCGAACACCTGCAGGTTCATCGGCGTGATGCTGCCCTCGTCGACGCACACCCTCACGCGCTCGAGCATGCCGCCGAACCAAGGAGGGTTCTCCTCCATCATGTGGTCGACAGCAATGGTCTCGTAGTACACATCAGGGCGCGCCTTCTTCATCTCCTCTGCCGTCCAGATGCCGCGCTTGCCAATCTCCATGAACCGACCTCCCTTAGCCAATATTTTGAGGGACTCGGGGATGAACTCCTCATTCAGGGAGTTCAGCACCACATCGATCCTTTTGTTGCCCAGCAAAGCAGCCATCTCCTCAGCAAACTTCTTCGGGTCACGGGAGCTCGCAACTCCCTTCACCCCCATGGCCAGAGCCGTCTCGACCTTCTTCTCGCTGCACGTACCGTAGATCTCGGCACCGATCGCCTTGCAGTACTGAATGGCGGCAATGCCGACACCCCCAGTCACTGCATGGCAGAGCACACGCTCTCCCTTCTTCAGCTTGGCCAAGTCACGGAAAGCGTACTCGACGGTCGTGTAGACAACGGGAAGCGCAGAGGCCTCCTCGAAGGTCATCGACTCGGGCTTGTGCGACAGGAGGTTCATGTCGGTAATGCAGTAGGTCTTCAGGCAGCCCTGAGCAATGCCGAAGACGTCGTCACCGGGTTTGAACTTGGTCACTCCGGGCCCGACACGGGTGACAGTACCCGCACAATCAGCTCCCGGAGGACCGGGGTCTCCTGGGTAGAGCCCCATGACGTTGAGGACGTCACGGAAGTTCAGACCGATGGCACGGATGCGCACCTCAACGAGATTCTGGGGCAGCTCAACTCTGTAGGTCAGAGACTGAGGACGCAGACGGAGGTTTCCGAGTGCACCTCTCTCGGGCATGTGGAGCTCGATGGGGCCTCTGGTGTCGACTGAGGACTTGGCAAGGCGAGAGACGAACATGGCGTCTCCACCCTTCCTCAAAATAACCTCCGTCTCCATCGATGTGCTCCCTTCGGGACAGTTTCGGGGGTCCGGGAAAGCGAACATCTTCTGGAGCTGTGAGGCGATGGACTTGAAGTCGCCGTCTGCAGTGGCAACATCCAGATCGGCACTCTGCATGAGCACCTGGGTGCCTGTGGTACTCTCCAGCTCCAGCTTTGCAGTCCGACAGAAACCCCATAGACCTGAGTGGACGGGGTATCTACCCTCGGCCTTGAAGGCCACGGGTGTCTCATGCTCTGTGAAGGTCTTGGGAGTGAAGATCGCAGACTCCTGCTGCTTGTCGAAAAGGGGCACTGCCCACTGACCCTTCGTCAGGACAAGAACAGGGGCGAACTTGGCGGGGTTGGTTGCCGATGCTGCCCCTGCGATCTTGTTCATGACTCGGGAGACGGCCAGAAGCTCTCCCAGAGCAGCGATCACCGCCTCCTCTGCCCCGCCTCCCTGAGCCGGAGGGCAGATGCCTGCAAGCGAGACAACCGCCGAGTACTTCCCATCTCCAATGAGGGCCTCCAGCTCAAGGCCTGAGGGGAGCTTGCCCAAGAGATGGAAGACGTGTTCTCCCGGGAGAGCAGCCTGCAGAGACAGTGAGGAAAAGAGGGTGAAAGGTTTTCAAAATCGCAAGAGTGAGAGCGAAACAGCACCAAGGGGCCCTTCCTTTCAAAATAGTTTTCTACTTCAGGGAGAGCAGTCCATCGAAACATCAAGTGCGACAGCAAAAGAGAAGGGCGAAATCAGAGAGCACAGGACAAGGTGAAATGGAAGGAGAAAGGCGAAATCAGAGAGCACGGGACAAGGTGAAATCGAAGGAGGAAGCATTCTTCACTGGAACTGAAAACGCATGCAGACGACAAGAACAAACACTGATCGATCAGTTGCTGGGTCTCCACTGACCTTCAGTCCAGTTGAAACAGCTTCCGTAGGACAAGAGAGGAAGAGAACGGGTCGCGTGTCGTCTGCAGGCACCAGACGTGCGCCCTCTGCACCCTCCTTCACCACAGGACGAGGCACCCAGTTCACCTCCCACAGGAGCTCTCTGGGGATGTCAACAGGAGGGGTGAGGTCGATCTGTCTCACAGTCACGTTCTGGAGCAGTGCCAGGATTTTGCCCTTACCGTCAAGCAGGGTGACATCCATCGAGGCACTTGTCTTGGTGCCACTCAGAATTCTCGAATGCGACCAGACCGGCGCGCTCGGAGGCATCTTCCGGAATGTCGCTTTCTCGATCGACGCAGGAACCATAGGCTTTCCACTGCCACCGTCACTGAGCATGATAGCAGCTGACTGCAGAGCACCGTCAATGACTGCCGGGTGGAAATTGAACCCGGCCTCGAAGGATTCCGTCGCCCCTGTGGGATTCTGCACAAGTGCGAGAACCTCCATCACCCGGGGATCCTCTTCCTTCACCTCCACACCCAACGCCTCTGCTCCTTCAGGCTTTGGAGGTGTCTCCAGAGGGCCTGCGTACAATTCCTTCACGGTCTGGAATCTGGGGCCGTACTGAAGGCCGATGTCGTGCAACTGCTTGTAGAAGCTCTTCACCTCATAAGGATTTTTGCACTTCTCCTTCAGCGCCTTCAGAGCGTTCTCGTTCGACTCGGGCATCGTGACAATACCCCCGATACGGCCTCCTGCATGTTGAGCCTCCTCGTCGTCTCCCTGTGTCAGAGAGGCCACAGACAGCCCTCCTCCCGTTGTCACCTCTCCCACGGCAACGGAGATGGTCTCGATGTCCTTCTGGTCACTTCCGGGGTCGGCAAAGACCATCGGACGTTCGAAGTTGACATCAACCACGGAGATGCCCTCTGAGGGAGCCAGTGCTGCTGCCTTGGCGCTTGCACCGCCCTTGAGTTCCTTCAAGAGCTCAAAGCACGAGCTTGCCATCAACTCTACGAAGGCAGCACCCGGCAGGAGAATCTTGTTCGAGACAACGTGATCTCCCACCAGTCCTCTCGCATCTGCACTCACATACCCCTCGAACTTCACGCCCTTCCCGCTGTCTCCGTCCTTCTTGGCACCAATCAGTGGGTGCACGATGGTGTGCCACGGCCAGGCCTTGTGCATCCAGACGTGCGTTCCCTGTGCACGGATCGAGACCTTCTCGAGTGCAGCCTCAAAGGCACCAGTGGCGGGCTTTGCCGGGTCCAGAGAGCAGACCCAAGTGGCAGCGCCAGCAGCCTCGCTGCCCACGCACTGCTTGCCCATGTTGACAAGTGTCGGACGAGGTCCGAGCTCAGCCAGGACGGCGACACCCTGCTCCATGACGGTGTTCATGCCCTGGAGGAACCGCACAGGCTTCACAATGTGGTCTGACCAGAATTGGGGCTTGAGCATCTCATCTCCCGCCGCCTTGCCGGTCAGACAGGAGACCAGGGTGATGCCCTCACGAGGGGACTTCAGCTTCATCTCAGCCACCTTGGCGGCAAAAGGTTTGGCTGCACAGTCCATGCAAGGTGAGTGGAAAGCGTGGGAGACGGTGAGCTTTCGGGACTTGCCCGCGAGACCCATCTTCTCGATCACCTTGTTGACGTCAGCCTCAACTCCCGAGACCACGATGCTCTTCGGGCCGTTGATGGCAGCAATGGCGACTCGTTCCTTCAGTGTCTCGTCCTTTGTCTGCTCGAGCACTGCGTTGAATCCCTTCTCGAAATCGGCCTCAGATGCTCGACAGGCGGCCATGATGCCGTTGTTCTTCGGGGCGTCGGCCATCAATCGCGCACGCTCGGCAATCAACAGCAGACCTTCCTCGAGGGTCATCATACCAGCAACAGTGGCAGCGACATACTCACCCAGTGAGTGTCCAACAACGATGCTCGGTTCGATACCCTTCGACTTCCACAGTTCACTCAACGCAAACTCAATCGAGAAGATCGCAGGCTGGGAGTAGCGGGTCTCATCCATGAGGTTCTGTCCTGCAGGTTTGGGTTCTGCAGGGAACAAAAGTTCTAGGAGAGGAACCTTGATGACAGGATCGAGAACCTCAGCACACGCATCGATGGCTTCCTTGAACACCTTCTCAGTCCCGTAAAGCTCCTTGCCCATGCCCACATACTGAGATCCCTGACCAGTGAACAAGAAGGCCACGCTGGGCTTCTCGGCAGAAACGCCCGCACGTCGCACCTCGGGAGTGCCCTCAGGAGGACCCTGCACAATCACGTGAGCGTTGCAACCACCGAAACCGAACGAGGACACGCCCCCAACAAACGGCTGCGAGTCTGTCAACGAGGGACGGTTGGCACCCACAAGTGCAGTGGGCTCAGTCGGGAAGACGACGTTGAAGTCTTCAATGTCGATGTGGGGGTTCAACTTCTTGAAGTGGAGATTTGGGGGTGCCTCCTTGTTGCGGAGGACCAAGATCAACTTGATCAAACCCGCAATTCCCGCCCCTCCCTCCAGATGCCCGATGTTGGTCTTCAGGGCACCAACCACCAGGGGACTCTCACTGGTCCTGTCCTTCTGGTAGACCGCCTTGATTGCCCCCACCTCGATGGGGTCTCCGAGTCCCGTCCCTGTGCCGTGTGCCTCCAGGTAGGACACATCGGAGGGCTTCAGGCCGGCGTTCTGGAGGGCCTTCGAGAGGACGGCAGACTGAGCAGGACCGTTGGGGGCAGTGAGGGACATCGACTTGCCGTCATGGTTCGTTGCTGAGCCTCTGACGACAGCCCAAATCGGGTCGTTGTTCGAGACAGCAGCTGCGTACCTCTTCAGCACAATCGCCCCACACCCTTCTCCACGTGCATATCCATTCGCACCCGCATCGAAGGTCTTGCACCTGGCATCTGGAGAAAGCATGCGTGCCTTCGAGAAGGCCACGAAGAGATGCGGTGAGAGGACCAGGTTAACGCCTCCCACCAATGCCATCTGACAGGCACCCATGCGGACCTTGTCGAGGGCGACATCGACTGCCACGAGGGAGGAGGAACAGGCGGTGTCCATCGAAATCGAGGGACCCTTCAGTCCGAACACGAACGAGACTCTGTTGGACACCAGAGAGTTCGCACCTCCCGTTCCCGAGAACGAGGAGGCCTTGTCTCCAATGTCAATGAAGTTCCAGTCCTGGTTGCACACACCGATGAACACACCCATCTCAGCCCCCACCAGGGAGTCCTTAGAGAATCCAGATGAGACCATCGACTCGTAGGCCACCTCCAGCATCACCCTCTGTTGTGGATCCATACACTGGACTTCCACAGGGGTGATGTTGAAGAACTGGTTGTCAAACAATTCCACATTCTCAATGAAGGCGGCCTCCTTCACGTAACACTTCCCCTTGGCATCCATGTCCGGATCGTAGAGGGGTCCATGGTTCCATCGGGACAGAGGAATCTCCATCAGACAGTCCGTCTTGGCCATCATCATCTCCCACATTTCGTCAGGGTTCAGGACTGCACCGGGGAGACGGCAACCAACGCCGGTCACAGCCATGCCCTTCCAGTCGGCACTCACAGACGTAGCAAGGTCACCTTCCATGCCTCCTGGAGCTGCTGCAGTCTCTGTCCCGCCTTCTGCGGAGTCTCCGAACGATTCTCGGATCTTCCCCACGCAGAAGTTGATCATGGCGTTCAGAGTGGGGTAGTCGAACAGAGCAGTCGCAGGAAGCTTGACACCCAATTTGCCGGCAAGGGCGTTGCGCAGCTCCACAGCAGAGAGGGAGTCGACTCCCAGCTCTTGCAGGGGAGCATCCAGAGACGGCGCGTCGCTCTGGCCGAGGATCTGAGTCGCTGTCTCGAGGACGACCGTCTTCACGTGCTCGTACAGCTCCTTGGGAGAGAGGTATCGGAGGGACTGGTCAACCGAGGTGTCTCCCGAATCTCCCGTCGCCACGTTCTTGAAGAACGATGGTGTCACCTCATACCTGCGAACAAACCCGAAGAGACGGGCACGAAATGAGGACCACTCAGAGAAACAACAAAATCAGGGTAGACAAGCAAGCAGGAACACACACTCTTCGAGCCAAAGGAATAAGGTAAGCACAAAACGAAGCGGGAGAACGGAAAAAGGAAAGTGACAAAAAAAAACCCTCGCCAAACGGCTGCTAACCTTGAGAGGAAAGTCTTCCAGATCAGCTCTTGACATCCCGCTGTGCCTGCATCTGAGCGCATCACATCGCCCATCACGCGCATACCGAGCTCGTTCGTGATACCCCGCATGCCCACCTTCACCAGCTGATCCTTCAGCTCAGCAGCCATCCCCTGCTCGATCCACGGGCCCCACTGGATCGACTGCGCCGCCAGACCCTGAGAACGACGGAAGGCCGTCAGGGCGTCCAGGCACGCGTTCGCAGCCGAGTAGTTCGTCTGACCGAAGTTGCCCAGCAGCGATGCCACGGACGAGAACGACATGAAGAAGTCGAGATCCACGCCCTTGGCCTTGCAAGCCTCGTGGAGATACCAAGCACCAAACACCTTCGGAGCGTAAACCTTCCTGATCTTCTCCACGTCCTGACTCGGCAGTGCCGCGTCCT
>JAHBMJ010000727.1:0-41837 GCA_018398765.1 Chromera velia | reverse complement strand
AGAGATGGGTGCGAACGGAGGTAGCGCACCGTTTGGAGGAGAAGACGAAGAGCCCTCTCGGTCGGAGACGCCAGAAAACGTGACAGGTACGAGTGCGCGAGAGCGACATCTGGCCGTGTGCAGCTCGCCACATAGCCTACCTGCCCAAGCAGGGTTCGGAAGACCTTCACACCTGCGGCAGACAGCAGAGGAGAGGTGTCGTCCTCATGCGTAGACCCGACAGGGAGAGGCTTGTCTGCACGTCGGTCAGAGCCGGCCATATCAGGAGGGAGGACAAGGGAGGCGACGTAGTCATGTTGGTGGCAGAACACGCCGGTGGTGGAGACGTCGAACTGTACACCAACAAAACGACCCTCCGAGAGATCGGTGTAATCGCCGCACGTCACAATGTCCTTGAGGGGGTCAATGGTAGCTGCCGCATCCTCCCCGATGCCCAGAATGAGCAGATCGTCACAGTAGGTGGCCATAAGAGCACGAAGCTCACCATCGGCACTACGTAACACCCACACACCCGGAAAGAGCGTTGGCTCCCATCCAAGGGAGCGGAGGACGGAGGTAAGAAAATCCTCGAAGACCTTGCCTGCGTCGGGCAAGCCGTAGACGGCCTTGCGGAGGACCCAGAGAAACTGCCCATGGTCTGGGTGGTCGGAAGGGGGGATGGCAGCGAGGGGGGGGCGATCAGGAGGCAACGGGGCTTGTAGGTACGCCTGCACGACATCGGCCTTCTGAAGGGAAAGGTCGACGCCTCGACGCTTGCAAGCATCCAACGCAATCTGCAGGACAATGCGCACAGCTTCGGGGGGGCAGAGTCGGGTGGCGACGCTCAAACCCTCCTGAGGGACCTGCTTGCCGTTGATGACGGTGCGCGTCTTGAACTTGCGCGTGTCGTCGTCTTGAAGCTTCTCGGTGCGCACACGGAGGAGAGGGACGTAAGGAACGTTCCTCGGGACCTCAGAGATCGGAGTCCTGATGTAGACCTCCCGATCGATCCATCCCTGATCCTCCTTCTGGTCTGCGAAACAGATAAGCTGACGGGAAGCAGGACACAGATGTTTCAAACTCACTGGTCGGTGCGTGGTTGCAGCATGCACCGACAGATCAATAGAAGCAAGAAAAGCAACAGCAGATGCGACAGAAGGGTCAGATAAACGAGCACCTGGATACACATAGAAATGACACCCATCCGAGCCAGAGGCAAAATGAGAGCAGAGAGAAGGGGGAAGATGAGAACCGCGATTGCCCCGCGAACGCTCCATCTCGAAGCCTGCTGCCGCGATCTGACCGTGCGACAGTTCAACTATCTCTGCCGCACGCTTGGAAGCGCGCTTATCGTACGAGATATACCCCCCTCCCGAGGAATAGTAGCCCGGTGCCCACTGCCTGCGGGACAGAGCACATCGCTGGTGGGAACCCTACGCATGGACCTTATACCGGACATCACCCTCTGCTGCTCCATCACTCGGCAGGACACCAAGGATTTTTCCTACCCACAAGAGTGAATGCTCGGGGGAACGACCAATCACCATCGTGCCTGGCTGCAGCGGGACAGGCATGATGGGGAAAAGAGAGGCGAGAGGGGGAGTTGCCGGCGGGGCAGACTCGGGGATCGGCTGCTGAGTGGGCTGCGAGGACAGAGACGGGTCTGTTGTATGGACAGCAGGCAAGTCAGCAGGGTGCAAAGGAGAAGGGGACGTCAGGGTGTTGGGGAGGGACTCAGTCATTGGGTCGGGACCAAAGAGGGGGACAAAGGCTGCTGCCTCCTGTTCCTGAAGCAGAGTCAGAGCAGCATCAGCGGAGGAAGGAAGCGAAGCGGAATCTTTCCACCCTGCGCGTTCGGCCAGAGTAGCACCTTAGGGATTGGGTTGTGTGCGTATGATACCAAATGGAACAGGACGGACGGCTGGACGGAGCTGGTGAGGCGATGCGGTGGTCCGTTGGGGGCGGAGGGACTCATCGGTAGCTACAATTTCGTAGAAGTGTTCGTTCTCAACGGAGACAACGCAATAGGGGGCCCAAACGGGGCCACACTTGTGACCTTGACCTGATCGACCCCCCCCTCCAGAGGCGCCCCGGTTGTACATGACAATGTCTTCCATACAATAAGTCTGCAAAGCAGACGGGCGGGGAGGGCGGGCAGAGGGGAAAAAACGGTGAACACAAGACAGCAAACCAGGGAGGGCAGCGGCAGTGTGACGAGAACCCCCCCCCTGCACTGATATTCGGTTGTTCAAACGTCGAATCGCCTCATCGTGGATCTCAGGCCATGAGCTGCCGGGGAGCTGACGCTCGAGGAGGAGAGAGCGGACGGAGGCAAGCACCTCTCTCTGCCATCGTTCGGATAAGGAGTTACCGTCCTTGTAGCCGGAGGGCGCGAATGAGAGACGGAAGCCCCGACGCTTGGAGAGCTCAATGAGGGGGGCGTTTGCAAACTCAGACCCCTGGTCGCATCGGATCTCCTCTGGGACCCCAAAACGAGGGAACCATACGTTTTCAAGGAAAGCGACAGTCTCGTGGCTGTTGGGGTGAGCAGCAAAGCGAAGGGCAAAGCCATAAGGGAGGAAATCCTCCAGCACCGTGAGTTGATGAGTCGGACCACAGTCAGATGCCCCCAAATACAGGCTGTCGAGGTGCAGCCTCGCCCCTACGTATGCCCCCTTGGTGAAGGAGACACCGGGGATAGAAAAACCAACCGGGCCCTTCACCTGCGGACACTCAGGGCAAGAAGAGAGAACACGAGCGACACACGCTTGAATGGTAGTGAGCGGGAGTTCAAAAGAGAAATGAAAGAGGAGTTGAGCCATCACTTCCT
Organism: Chromera velia; assembly: GCA_018398765.1. NCBI lineage: Eukaryota > Chromeraceae > Chromera > Chromera velia. Next base: position 39,028 of record JAHBMJ010000727.1, on the reverse strand, counting down.
TCACGCCCGCATGCGCACACTTGCAATGAACCCCGCGAACCAAATCCCAAAAATCAGAAGCAATAAAAATCTTAACTGTGCCTGTCTGTTTGAGTTGAATCGTAAACGTGAGTTGAGAAAACTCGAACTCAGAGAGAGAAGGTTCAGATTCATCGACAGAGAGAGATTCAAAGGGGGGAGAATCGCAGTCATCAGAAAAAGAAACAGAAAGAGAAGGGACATCACCGCCAGTGGTTGCTTTTATAGAATTCTGCGCTGTAGTGGACGCCTTGCCTGCGAGCTCGCCTGGACATGCTGGCTCGTTCAATCCCTCAACTCCCTCTCCAGAGGGGACAGACGCCTCCTCCGGAGACACAGACATGCACACGCCCTCAGGTGTCTCTCCTCCAGATACACAAACATGCACTCCCTCAGGTGCCTCTCCCATAGACACAGGAACCCCGACATCCGCAATGCCCTCTGGAGGCGAGTGTAGAGCAGGGGTGGTAGTGGGAGAGGTGGTCGTGCACAGGGCAAAAGGAAGAGGACAGAAGGGGGCAGAGTTATCGATCTCGTCCTCTGACTCATTAGGATCATCCTCCAAGGGGGGACGCTCGTCGTCGGACTCATCTAAGCCCACCAACGAAGGTGGGGAATCATCATCTTGGACGAGAGGGAGGCCGTAATACTCCCCAAGGTCGATCCATGTCAAGGTGACATCAGGCCCAGAGGGCGATGGGATCACCATGACATTATCTTGGTAATCCATCTTCACAGAGAGCCGTTGGGCAAGGGCTTTCGAGAAGAGGAAAGGGATGGAAGACTGTGGAAGGATGAGGAAGGTAATGGATTCAAGGCGGTCACCGAAGATAACGTCATCGAGCGTAACAGAGTGGGTGGCGTAAACGACGGCTCCGGAAGCCTCAGAAGAGTCGTTGCGACCAGCAGTCCGTACAGGGACTGGGGTGTTGAGTACCTTCATGGTGTAAGTGATGGAGGCGGAGACCTTTTCGAGGTAGAGCTCACCGACGGCCTCGACAGTTGCTCCATCGTCCTTGCCAAAATGAGGGCCGTGAACCAAATCGGGGGAGATGACGGCAGCAGAGGCAAAAGAGACGGTCGCCCAGTGAACGTTGGCGGCTTTCTTGGAGGCACGGAGCTTGGAGGGACACATGGTATCAAGGTGCCCCTGCTTGCCACAACTGCAAACGTAAGCGATCGCTGGGCAAGTAGAGCGATCAACATGAGGTGAGGCACCACAAGCGATGCACTTCACATGCTTCCTCCATGGGTGAGCGACCCCACAGTAGATGCACTTGGGGTGGTTGGGCTTGGGAGTAGAAGATGACCTGGAGGGAGGTGCACTCGAGAACCAGATCGTGGCAGAGGGAGTCGGTGTTCCAAGCTGTTGTTCATAGCGGCGCAGGCAGTCACGAAGGCCCATGGGGGTATAATCCTGCAGGTATGTGAGGACGTACCGATGAGCGCCTCCTTCAGCGGGAAGTAACTCCAGGAGGATGCTGTACTCGAAGGGGACAAAGGGTTTAGACCCAAACACCATCGCTGGAACGAGTCGACGGAGACGGCCAAAGACTTTGGCTGCTCGGGCAAAGTAGGTGTTGACAGATTCACTGGCGAGAGGACGAAGTGCCTTGACGGCACGCCAACGTTTCCGGACACGGGACTCGTATGGACCGAGGTAGAGGCTGTCAAGGGTGTCAAGTAGCCACGAAGGGTCATAGATCTGGTCAGCCTGCACAGTGCGAGAACGGAGGACCTCTCGCACCCCTGAAGAGACCTTCTGACGGATGATGCCAGATAGGTCTTAGGGACCGAGTGCATGGGGACTATCCAACGAGCGGACTTCATCCACCACCTCGTGGAAGCTCTCTTTCCACAGTTCCACGTCCTCCTGGGGGGTGCCCGAAAAAATTGTCAACTGGTCAATCGCCTTTTTCGCCAACTCACTCCGGCGGGTCACAACTTGAACAGAGTGACCGGGGGAAGGAGCGGGGAAAGGCTGCCAGGGTGGCTGCTGCTGTGCAGGCGGCACAGGAGGAGAAGGAGACGGAACGTTCTGCCAGAGAGGCCAATAATGGTGTACGGACTGCGGCACAGGAGTCGCGTACGGGCCTGCAGAAGGGAAGAAGCCTGAGGCAGGAGGGACAGGAGTCACCTGTGGAGGAGCAAATCCGGGAAAACCTGGATCAGGAGTTCCGATGGGGTAGTAGGCGGCCTGGTGCCCCGTCGGCAGAGCCGAGTCGGGGTACGGAGGAGCGGGAAGAGGTGCAGGGGGACCATCACCTGAGGACGCCTCAGCCACCGGGTGTGGAGGGTCGGACACCAGAGGTACAGGAGGAGGTGGATCACCCTGCCCAGCCTGACCAGAGGCACCAGAGACATCAGGTGGAGACACTTCGATGTGCTCCTCAACTCCAACCACTGGCAGAGCGTGATCTGCTGCATTAGGAGGAGACAAAGCAGAAGCGAGCTCAGAGTCAGGTGCGGGAGGACCGGACAGAGATCGTTCAATCACTGGAGTTTGCTCCATTGCAGAAGCTAAGGAGAAGGCAAACGGACAAGAAGAAAGCCGTTCGACCCAGGAAAAGAAAGGACGCTTTCTCAAAGAATCAGAGGAAGAAAGTGGGAGCTGGCACCACGAGATGTTTGCTAGACTATAAGAACGAATATCTAGCTACACACGAAGACAGAAATAAAGACTCACGATGAAATCGATCCGTAGGTCCTTATTCCAGAGAAAGTCGTTACTCAGTGGCAAGTAGAGAGCCACTCCCAGAGGAAAAAACGTTCAATTCTAGCAATCGATCAAGATAAAACAATGAGAAATTTTGTGAGTCAAAATGTATGCAAGAGGAGACGCTTGACGGAGTTCCTGCGTGCGAGAACCCCGGAAAGCCCCAAACAAGAAGTGAAAGAGTTCCAGGGATGGCAATCCCTTGCATAAACAATCGGGACTCAGCGTGCGTCACTCAACGTGCAATCACTGACAGGAGAGGTGAGCCGGGATCAGTGAAAGAGAGAGAAGCACATGGAAAGATGAATATCATGCGTGAAGCGAGCCGAAACAATGATGGCGTGCGCAGTATTTAAGGATCCGGATGGGGACTTATGCGCTTAAAAATCAATTCGCTCGACATGCACCCCTTACCAAATGGAAAGAGAGAAAAGAAGTGCGCATCGACAAGCAAAAAAACAGGAGCAGCATGCTTCTGGAACATTACGTAAACATAATGCAGTTCCTCTCGACAAAATCTGAGACACAGAAGGATTGAAAATAGCAAAAAACTGAAAAATCAGACTTAGAATCCGTTTAAAAAAGCGGAAGCAAAGCACGAAACTAAAAGCACTGGTTAGAAGCATAGAAGCCTTATACGTAGTACATAGTAGGAAAAAATGTAAAGCTGCAGGAAGGGCGCTGTGTTGCAGCTAGTCTTGCTGGGCCGGTAACCTAGCCGGCAATTTGCTACCAATTGCTACATTCTTTCTTTCTAGCTTTCTTTTTATGAGTATTGACGATTTATTACTAAATTTGTTAATGCGGACTTAAACTTAAACCAAGACATAAACGTAAAATTAAGATTGATTGAGATCTCAATAGTTTTAAGCTAGGTTTTGGGACCTAGAATTCTGTATATGACTAGCATACGTTGGGGCAATCCAGGTGGTGAGATGTGAAACAGCCCAGCACCTCATTTTGAGAAAGCCTGAGAGTCCCACACACCCCCCTCCCCCCTTCTATTTTTTTGATATGAAAATTCGTTTCTACCCCAAGGCCTCAGTTCAGAACTGGACAGACAGTGACGAGTTCTTCTTGCAAGACACCCCCATGTCCGACCCTCTCTGTCTGACAGGCACAGTGGGAGTGAAACATCTTTTAAAGTACTCTGACGAGGAGTGTAATGGCTCTGTATTGGAATTCTGCTTCGGGAGTTCGGGGAAGCTACTGTGCCCGATGGATGGGGTGAAGGAGTTTAGAGCCTCTTTCAGGTATGGAATCACCATTCTTTTCCTCTCTCTGTTCCAAATCGACATGCTTAACGTGGTTGTCATGCAGGTCGGTCAGAGGGACAGCATACAGAGACTAAATCTCTTTTCCGTACGCCTTTTATGCTGCCTACTTTTTTTTGATGCAGCTTGCGCTATATTATCACCATTTGCAAACTGTGCATTCCGCAACTTGATGTTCTCAAACCTGATTTTCTTTCTTTCTTTCTTTCTTTCACTCCTTTCTTTCGCTCCTTTCTTTCGCTCCTTTCTTTCGCTCCTTTCTTTCGCTCCTTTCTTTTGCTCCTTCCTTTCGCTCCTTTCTTTCACTCCTTTCCTTCTTTCTTTCTTTCTTTATTTCTTTCTTTCTTTCTTTATTTCTTTCTTTGTTTCTTTTTTTCTTTCGCTCCTTACTTTCTTTCAGAATCTTCCTTCCTTTTTTCCTCCCTTCTCTGCGTGTCTGTCTGTCTGTTTGTCTGTATGTTGGTGCTGTTCTTTTGTCTTTGTTCTTTCTTAAAGTTTTTATCTGTTGTGTCCATAAAGAAAAAGGAGGGAGAAAACGAAGAAACATGTAGTCTATCTGTCTGTCTGTCTGTTTGTCTCTCTCTCTCTCTCTCTCTCTCTCTCTCTCTCTCTTTCTTCTTTTCCTGCTCAGTTCCTTCCTTCCTTCCTTCCTTCTTTTTTGCCTTCTTCCTTCTTTGCTCCCTCTTTTTATGCCCTTCCGTCTCTTACGTCTATGTGTTTGCCTGGCTTGGGTTTGTCAGCTGCATAGTCGTTTTTCCTGTTCACCTTCGTTTTTCCTCTCCCCCTTTGTCCACCTCTGTGTCGAGACGGAAAAAGACAATCAGAAAATGCAATCTATCCGTCTGCGTGTCTCGATGCCTGACTAAAATGAAGAAAAGAGAAGGAAAAAGAAACACAAATACCATCTGCCTCTGTCAGTCTCTTTCCGTGTGTCTCGTTTTCTATTTACGTAGCCTCCGTGTGCGTTTGCCTCACTTTTTGCTTACCCATATTCTTGTCTCAGGTGATGCTTATCAACTCGAAGTCATTCAAGAAGTCGTGGAAGCGTTTTCTTTCCTCCTTCCTCCTCTCGACGACCGAGGGCATCATCCTCGCCCTCTTGCTATACGGCTTCGCTGTGGAAGACAACCAGGACATGAGCCTAACGAACCTTTACTTCTCCGTCGTTTCCACTGCCCTGGTTATTCTGTGGAAGTGCTTATGGGTGCTTGTCACACATTTCAACATCTGCTAGAGGTACCGGAAAATCAAGGAGTTCCTCAACAAGGTCCCGGACGAAAAGAAAGCGATTGACGAGGGAATTAAAAGGAAGCTTAGGAGGGGTTTAGCAGTAAAGAGGCGAAAGAGAAAGACGGAGAATGGAGAAGAGAGGGGCGACAGGGGACCACATCGACTGCGGCATCTTTCCGTACAGTAGAGATTGTGGAGAGGGAGACGGGAGGGGTTAAAGAAGGAGAAACGGAGGAGGGGCCCGAGACCCGGGTGGGGGATAGACCAGGCAATCTTACAACTGATGCTGCTGGGGCCTTGAGGTGATCGGAAGCATTTCTAGATCCCCAACTTGAGGGTCATCAGATTTTTGTGATCATACATGGACACGTGTCGAGTGTTGCTGATTGCAAGGGATTTAAGAGGCGGATTTTTTTGAAATATAAATGCTTTTTAGTCTTGGGCATATAAGTGGATATCTAGGTAGATCAATCAACCGATGAACTGGTTGATCGATGAATCGTTTAAGTGCTGGTGCTTCGTAGAAAGTTCAATGAGGTTCTTGGTTGGATTTATGAGATTTGGTGTCTGCGCATGCATAGCTGGAAGTCGCTATGCTAATTGATGTCAGGTCTTGCAAGAGTGGTGACTCGTGGTGGTCGGTCATGCACCCCTTTTGAGACAGGGAGTGGGGTAGGGGAAGTGGCTGTCCCTACGCCTGATTGATATTAAGGAACGTGTATGCTGCTGCATCGAATCTTCAGTGACTCTTCGCTCCACATTGTGAATGGACAATTGATTGTGCTTAATCAATTTTTTTGATGAGTTGTTGGTCTTGTCGTTGTCGAGTTGTTTTATCGGTATGATCGAGGGGAATGTGCAAAGTAAAAACATGATAAGATGGCTGCGTCGGTAGTGAATCTGGGCCAGTAAGTGAGCAAGTGTCTGAGTGGCAGTGAGTGCATGTGTTTGACAGAAAGGCAGTGAGCTAGTGAGTGTGAGTCTAAGTGTGAGTTAAATGAAGTGTAAGTGTCACTGATGCTAGAACTAGGGTGCAGCACTCCAGGATGGTTACTATTTTTATTTAGTAATTTTAGTACCCCCCCCCCTCCCCTATATATCAATCACCTAGCACTTTAAAAGTGGTGCCAATTGATTGTTTAGCTTAAGTTACTTCTAAAAGCATCTGAAAAAGGTTGAAACACTTTATGGTTCTTAAACAATTACATAATTTTGATGTGTTGCTTCAATATTTGATAAAAAGGCCTCTAACCGAGTAACCCATAACCATTTTTGACCCCTGATAAAAAGTGAGTAACCATCCACTATAAGGTCTTTAAACATATTTTAAACAACTTTTAAACACTTTTTAAAATGAACTTTGAATGATGGTTACTGACCTAAAATGGCCTTTAACCAAGTAATCCGTAACATCACGAAGCGACATATATATTTTACTCCTGTAACCTATAACAAAACGAATAACCCACACCAACATTTTATGTTTTTTGGAAGTAACTCGTCAAGCCGTGCCTAAAAAATATTTTGTTACTAAAAAACTAAATAAAATTTTCACTTTTTTTGGTCATATTAGCTCCAAAATCTAGTATACATACCAGAAGTTCTGCCCCCTAGCGCTAGAAGTGACTTGGCGAGTGACTCGGAGCAAATAAGTTTAGACTCCGTCTAGTCATCATCATTATCATCATCATCATGATATCATGATTATCATCATTGATCGGTCTATAGGCCATCATGCAATCCATTACCAATGCATAAGTCTAAGACAATGTTGTATTGCCCCTTTGCTAAACCTGCATCATACAATGGATGGGGGGGCCTATAAATGAGAATTACTTCAAACCCGGTATCTAAGTGATGCTCGATCGATCAATATGGCATTATCCCTATTGAAGGAGGCTGTAACAGTGCAACGGCTACAGAAAAAGACCTTCAAGGAGTGAGAGCAAAAATATAAATAGTGACCAGGTTTGATTTGATAAGATTTGATTTGATTTGATTTGACTTGATTTCATAGTTTTAACTTGAAGTTAACGCTCTAGAATTGCAAATCTAGGCAGATTTGAAGTTAGATTTAGGGTTTACCATTTATATCCAGACTTTTATAATGGCTTGGATAATGGTCTTCCTTCCCTTCTTCTTCATCATTTCCCTCAATATGTATGAATTGAATCAATTGGAGGTGGGAGCTGTTAATCTAGTATTACGTACGTGCTTTTTCGCCAGTTTTTGCCTTTCTAGGGAGACAGAGAACGGCACATACGTTTGTTGCTGGTATAAATAGTCTTAGTATATAAAATTTGTGATTCTTACGATTGAAACGGGGGTTCTGGGGGGCGGAGCTTGAGGCGGAGCCACCCAGTGCATATATTTGAGGTTAAAAGTCAGATTTGAGGTAGCTAGATTTGATGTAGATTTGATAGAGGTATCCTAGGAGGTATCAAAGCAAGCTCCATCAGAATTACAGATTTTGATTTAAGGTTAAGTCTAACCTTAAATCAAATCAATTGAATTAAATCAAATGGTGCGCTCACCAGCTTTAACTGCCTCAATTCAATTCAATTCAATTCAAATTCAAATCAAACCTGGTCACTAAATATAAACTTGTGAAGACGGCCATGCAGGAAAGACTAGCGGGAAAGGTACAAGCAGGGGACTCTAGGATGAGAGAATAACTAGGAGAATAGATGAAAGAAAATAAAAAAAAACAGAGCTAAAAAGGGAGAAAATATTTATAGCATATCTATAGTAGCATGTGTACCCATCATTTGATCATCTGACATAATCTGACATCATCATTATCATTATATGACATCATGATCATTCAACCATAATTTTAACGAATTTAACAACAAATGAAGAGGAAGAATAACATGCTAGATTCATTATATTACGCCATCGCTATCAGCCTAGTGAATAAACATCTAGGGACGAACGTTTAACGGCAATGCATGAGGCAGTTCGGTTCTTTATATTTAATTATAACAGTAATTCACTTTGTTTTTTAGTCAATTCAACCATGTAGGATGCTTGTTTTAAAACTTTTCTACTTTGAAAGCAGCATGCTTGCACATTTTTTTATATAAACACTTCAAAAGTTTATCATCATTTTTATATCATCACCTCAATCATTGTTTTCATATCATCATCATCATACGCCATCACCATTGGCTGATAAATAAGCGTCTAGCGTTCAGTGGCATTGCTGCGGCAACGTATGAGGCAGTTCAGTTTTTTACAATAGGAGTTCACTTTGATTTATATTTAATTCACTAGTTAATTTAACCAAAGATTCTCAATCAATCCTAGAATCAATCTGAACTGTCATTATGGCTAGTAGCACCATGGCAATACATGGCAGTGCAATTATAGCTTCAACACATTCTTTATAATGAGAAGGTCATAAAGCATTTAAGATTTGTTCGTTACTAATTGCATATTCCCGGTATTATCCCGCCTTTTTATGGCCCTTTTATTTTATTTTCCTAGCTATTTTAATAAAGACTCGTTTTCACTAGCGTTTTCAACTCTATACAACTCTACTTTCAACTATACTTTTGACCCTTATAGTTGTACAGAAATATTTGACCCAAACAAATTTAATAAACATTTAGATGAATGAATGAATGAATGAATGAATGAAGTTGGCTTTGCTAGAGTGGAGCCGTGCTCCCAGCAGCCCATGTTCATGCATTGCCAAGAGATCATCAATCACTCAACTCTAGAGATAAAGCTAAGCGCGAGATCCCCTGAAGTGCTCGCTTGGTGAGCTCACAAGCAGCATACGCGTTGGCGGTGGCAATAGAAGACTCGAACAGAAGAAGAAAAGGTCGCGTTCATATAGAAACAGGCGTACACAGTGAGTAACAAAGATCGCAAACGGCTCTGCATGCTTTATACGGATCGACTTGTAAAGCCAAAAGCAGCATTTTCCTTGTTTCTGTTTTGGCTGCATCCGATCCCTCAATTCCTTCTCTCTAAATCCTTTGCTTCACTTTCTTTCCTTCTACTATTTTGTTTAGTTTATTTCTTACTTCTACCTAATTGGAGCATACTGAAAGCCGGTGCCAGAGATCATCAATTTTTTTTCCATTTGAATAACCCTCTGCCAGACAAAACACCTCTCCCGGAGAGTTGGTCCCCCCCGTCAGACCCTTCTGATTTAGTTTCAATGCCTTTAGAAGTGGCTCAATCTTCTCACATAAGGCACTTCTCAGCAAACAGGACATCCGTACCTTGGGGTCATTCTTTGAAGACAAAAGAAATAGAGAAGAACGTGAAGAAGACGGAAGAGCTCTCTGTAGTTCTGATAAAGAGGCAGACAAGGGAAAGTTGCCCCTTTCTTCCCTGTCTCCCCTTTTTATGCATTCCATTCCCCAGGCATCCTTAATTTTGGCAAAAACAAACAAATTCCCCTTCGGGGCCCATCTTTCTGAGCTCCAGACAGGAAGAGACGTCAAAAAGTCAAGGCCTGCCCATCTGAACAGACCATTGACGGCTCTTCTTTGCTTCTGCCGCGCTGGACCCTTCCATAAATTCAAAAGAGCCTGAGGAGTACAGAGATACAAATGGCTAAGTGCAATCTAGAATGAAGTAAAATGAGCACACAAGAGCGCGCGAGCAGACATTAAATTAACAGACAAAAGAGAGGGTACATGCAAACTCCTGACCAGAAGTCGGGCCGCCCATCGAACAAACCGGAGCCGCAAGTTATCAATCGCCTCCCAGTTTCCCTGTCTTATCGGAAAGCACTCCAGGCTATAGAGTACTACCGGCTCCCAGTACGCCTTCAGCAGCTGCATCTTTCCCCCGAAAGGCAACTGAGACAGACTCCTCGCCAGACTAATCACCACCCCTATTGCACGCTCTACACTGCGTAGATGTGTTTCAATCGACCGAGTCAAATCCTCTCCCTCAAACAGAAGGCAACCCAAATATTTGTACTGATCACACTAGTCTACTTCCTTCCCTTGGTACAAAATCATGCCGTTACAGTCCTTGCGGTATTCACAAAGGTGCAGGACCTTGGTCTTCTTCAGATTAACATTCAACCCCCACTTTCCGCAATACCCCTCCAGGCATCGAATTTTGTTTGGAGGTCAGCTACTGAGTGTGCAAACAAGACAAGATCATCAGCGTAGCGTATACTTCCCAAACTGGCCCCAGCAAGGTGAACCCCCTCCGTTTCCCTTCCATCTCCCCGTTTTCCTTTCTGAATCTCATCATACAGGTCATTAATGAATAATAGAAAAAGTGATGGGGACAACGTATTACCTTGCTTAACCCTTGCCCCCTCCAGGAATAGAGCTGAGTCCCCATCGACTCTCCCTTTCACGCCTCTATACATTGATGCAATCATCAACAGATCTCTCTTCTCTATTCCCTCAGCCTGCAGCTTTGCCAGAAGCTTCAGCCGAGGGATGGAGTCAAACGCCTTTGAGAAGTCGATAAATCCGCCCAGGAGCCCCTTCTTGCCTCTTCTGCATTCCTGTACCAAGCCTACCACTACTCCGATCCCCTCTTTTGTGCTCACCCCTTTCCTAAACCCGATCTGTCTGTCATCAATAGGGCTACATAGGAAAAGGTTCATTGAGAAAAGGTTCAAATCTGAAAAAGTGAACCTGTTAAACCTGTTTTAAACCTGTTGAACCTGTTAAACCTGTTTTGAACCTGTTTTGGAGGCCAGACGCGCGGCCACTGGCACAAGGCTGGCCAGGCCCGTGCCGCCCGCGGCCCATATAGGTGAAATAAGGAGCCGGAGCCGCGTGCACAGCAACTGTCCCCAGCTGGTTCAATCTATTATATCGGATAGACGTATGTCAGCATATGTCAGCATCATATGTCAGCATGAAAACTCATGCTGACGGTTGCAGAAGTGAAGAAGTATACGTGACTTACCAAGTTTTCTACTTGCAAGGCCCCGCATTAAAACGGACAGTCTCCACTGAAGGAATGAGGAAATATAGAGTTTGTTTAACAGCAGTCTGCACGACAGTGTAATTAACAATGTCTTTTTGGAGGGGCTGCTTCAGACTCGTGCCGGCAGCAGTCCCTCTGCTTGTTTCTACTACTGCCGTCTCCGGATCTTTTTTTTTGAACTCCCAGCTACAAGAGGGCTACCCATGGGTCCGACCTCTTTCACTGTACAACCCTTTTTCATTCTCTTTGTTGAAAAAAATTCTAGCGGTCCCATTCTTTCTGACACCTCAGGTCGTGTTTTGTGCACCGAAGCCGAAATCAGAGATATGACATAAAATAACACGAAAAAATGAGGTTTCTATTAATTAAAAGTGAAGCTGTTTTTGAACCTGATTCAGGTTCATTACTTCGAAGTGAACCTTGAACCTTGAAGAAAGAGAGCTAGCAGCGAGAGCAGTAACCAGGATAGAAGGAAGAGATGAAAGACGTATAGGGCAGACGCTAGGAACAAACTTTAAGTCAATGCCCCCCTTGAACCTTTTCCTAGCACTAGTTATCAAAACAATTCAAGTTAATTAATTTTAGTAATTGAAAATCACATTACGATAAATCATATTCATATACACATTTCTATAATTATCATAAAGCTAGTATACAATAGTTATAAAGTTTTTAAAATATGTTTGCTTTGGCCTTTGGCCCAAGGCTTTGGGGGCTTATCAAAGCGGCAGGGAAACTACGAGGGACATTTGGTATACATACGTAACATCTGGGTAATGATTGAATATATTAATATACCTAGTAATATACTTTTGTAGTTGTGAGATGTTGCCAAATGAGGGTCCATCATTTAATTGACGATCTGCCTTGCGTGTCGCGACTTGCCGAACGCTAGACGCCTATTATGGGCCGATAGCGATGGCGTATGAAGATGATGAAAGTAGGAGAATGAGGAACTTCACAACAAACTATCAGCAGGTCAGCGTCAATGGGCAAACTGCCTACACGTAGCCTCCGCAGTCCACCTACAAGTCCATTTACCATTTGAAAAGTCACACTGCACTTTCGAGCAAGACAACCAAAGCTGGTCATTCCACGTCTAGTTCCACGTGAATGTGCAGACGATTTATCAGTACCCACACCGTCACATGTAGTCACACGCATGCATGTGCCCGAAAAAAAAAATCAGAAGACAGCCACATACGCAGACACAACAAGTGACTCCATACGCCACTCACAATTCATTTCAGCATGAACACAGCTAAACTTTCAATCTGCCTGTCATACACCATCCCTTCACACAGTAAGTCATCCATCCGTCCTTCCATCCATCCATCCATCCTTCCATCCATCCATCCTTCCATCCATCCGGCCAGCATCAGCGAGCCACCAACGAAACCATCCATCCCTCCATCCATCCAGCCATCCATCCATCTATCCATCCAATGGCATCCATCTATCTAGCCATCCATCCATCCATCCATCCATCCTTCCATCCATCCATTCATCCTTCCATCCATCCATTCATCCTTCCATCCATCCATCCTTCCATCCATTCATCCTTCCATCCATCCATCCATCCATCCTTCCATCCATCTGTGCATGCATCCATCCATCCATCCTTCTGGTAACGCACACACCCATCTACCCACCCATCCATCCCCACGTCCATGTACTTAATTCTACATCCTCTCTCCAGCGTCAGACTCATCCTGCCTGAGAAACAAAGAGAGGTAGACATCGTCAATCTCCCAGTACGTCAAGCTCAGCCCTTCCCAAGTCACGAAAGTGTCTAGGAGAAAGCTCCGAATCCCCGGACCCATTCCAGTACCTATACTTCCCTCTCCTTCTGCGCATGACTCATACCTACATGCTCTCTCAGCCCAGCTATTCCTCACCAACATTGAGGCAACCCAACGAGTCTCATCACAAAATCCCCACACCCCCTCCGAGTCCCCTTTCGTGGTTACCTTCCCCCCCTTTCTCAGCAACCCCCCCCTCCCTTTCCATCAGGTTCTCATCTGTCAAAGTGCTGTCCCTACTCACAAACTTCCTGTTTCTTCCTGTACTGCTCATCACCTTTTCAGGCTCTATCTTGCAGACTGATTTCCTCTCCCCCTCCAAATCAGAAACCCTCCAGCGCCTGCACACTCCGAATGGGGATCGCCCCACCACCAGCCTGACCATCTTCCAGACGATCAGAATCCCCACAGGGGCCATGGAGAGAAAGAGGAAGAGGAACGCGCGCCCCACCGTTCTCATCCTCCCAAAATTCTCAGCTCTTTGTCTCGCGTATCCCCGTGCGACCGCGAAGACCACCACGACCTCGCAGATGACGCAGAAGATCGCCAGGAAATACCGTCTCAGAGAGGTTCTGAACGAGTGGGGGTTCACGAGAGCCACCTGCAGGGAGGAAAGGACACAGGAAAAAGGGCAATCATAAAGAGAGGACATTCAAGCAAGAACAGAGAACTGAGTACAGCTGGGGCATCTCGGAAAACGACGCTTTGCCAACATGCACACACTACGTTCCCTTTGTGCATGTGTGAAGAGAGCAGACACCTTCAAATTCAAACGCTTTCAACCTCTGACTTCCTGTGCGACTTTCTCGAAATGTCAGACAGACCGAAAAAAAAGTAGCACAAAGCCGCACCAGAGAGGCGATTTCAAACGTCAGCCAATCTGAGAGACGCTGATACATTCAAATGTATAAAGGCCTGAGTTCACAAACATTGTCAGACACAAGCGCCAAAATGCCGGAGCGACACAGGCAGGCGTGAGTAAGTGAGCAGGCAGACAAGTCGAACAGGAAAAGAGAAAACTGGAGCAGGCAGGATAGCCAAGCTTTCCGCCCCCGCTCCCCTCACTCAACTGACGTGCATCAGAGGAATGTTGACGAAGACGACAGGAGACAAGATAAGGACTACCAGGCTGTATAGAGGGGTCGTTACTGAAGTGCATACCCATGGGACGACATCCCTCCAGAGCCCACACACTTTTTTGCTCTGGTCCCACCTGTTCCAAGTCCTCGCATGGCAATGCTTCGCCTCCCACAATTCCTTGTTCATCTTCTTGAAAAGCTTTCCGTCAAAATACTGCCGTCTCAAATTGCTGCACTTACGGAAGGGAATCTCAGAGCCGCCAGGCTTCGGAAGAGCAACGAAAAAGTTCTGTTCCCACCCGGGAAAAGGACCAAAGTGGAGGATGAAGGGGCCGATGTCTATAACGTAGTTGTCGTAGTCGAAAAAGTCTGCCCAGTCTGAAAACAAATCATGCCAATAGTCTTCACTGAAATCGGATGGCATGGTGGAAACGGTACATGGGAACTCTGTCCGGTACTCTGTCCGTTGTTCGTACCACCAAGGGTCGCCGTCAGACCCGTACAGCTGCTGGTGGCACGACTGCGCCTCGACCAGCGTCGGCCTGTCTGGATAACGAGGAGAGACGGCCGGAAATGAGACTCTAAGACGGAATCCGAAAGAAAACAAGACAAGAAAGGCGAAAAAAGAAAGACAAGTCATGACAGCAAGAGCCAACCGTGCATTTTCAAGCCGAGGGGGAGACGGGAACGACAGCCGACGACAACTGAGAAAGGCAAACACCCCCCTGAACAGACCCGCCAGAGCCCCGCCAACACGATATCCCCTCCCACCCCCCGATCCCCCTGCCCGTTTCCCATGCCACCAGAGACGATTCAGTTCTTCTGAGGAAGTGGGTACGAAAACGAGACGAGTGCATCCGAAGCCAGCTTCTGAAACACTTTCTGCATCTGCAAGGCCGCTCTGGGAATCGTTTATCTTCACATCCCCCCCCTCCCCCCCCTGTCCACCTGTGAGCCCTCCCTTCACCTTCCCATGGAATCGGAGGAATGCCTCCGCCTCTCTGCGGCTCAAACCACGGGGGAGAAGACGCCTGATGAATGGGTACGACGTGATCGTGAGGATAACGCTAATGAACAGCCAAATGCCGAGGAATTCTAAATTGTTCCCGCTGGCCAGCATGGGCGAACCGATGTAGGCAGCCACAGCAGCAGCTGGCAAGAATCCCGCCCATGCAATACGAGAATCGTGGCGGCTCCTGACGGGAAACAAAAGTCCGACCAACTGAAGAACGATGGGAACCGAAAGGACGATAAATAAAATGAAAATTGAAAAGGACAAAGAACCAGCAGAAAGGAGTTTAAAGAGAGGAACTGAAAGGGCGCTGTAGGATATCAGGGAGGAGAAAAGAACAGCAATTGGCGTCTCATCAAAATAAAGGACCAGCCCCCGCGGGCAGCAACGCCACCGCCTCCTCGGACAAGACCGAGAGGAGGAAGTAGGCGTGGGTAGGCAGGCACCGGGACTGTCAGAATCCCGAGGTTGGGAATTCCCGGATTCAGAGGGAAGGACGATAGAAGATGGGGGCAGCCCAATTTCCAGGCTGAGGAAGAAGTACCTTCTGGTTTCCGCTTTCTGTTGGGAATGGAGAGAAGCGTCTACAGACTTTATATCTTCGGCTACCTCTTGCCTCTGTCCACCTTCATTGATTCCTTCCTCTTTTTCTCGGAAACCTCCTTCTTCCTCTTCTGTCTTCAAGTACCTTCCCTCTTGCTTCTTTTGCGTCCTACTGACCAACGAACTCGCCCCCTCCCCCACTCTGAGGCAAGAATGCTCAACGGTATGAAGGGGCCTCTCATCCCCTCTTTCTTCCTCCTGCCTTCCGCTGTCTGACGCCCCTGCCCCCTCTGTCATACGAGCTCGCTGAAGCTCAGGAAGACACCTCTCGTCTTCTCTACAACCGGCTTTCTCATTTGTCTCGCTCTTTCCCCGTTCACCCTCAACCTCCTCTCGAAGAAAGGAGCGGGCAACACTGGAGGTCCACGAGGCTCTGTCTGTCTCGTCGCCTGCCCTTCGGAGCCCTCTCCCCCCAGTAACACCCCCACCCCTTTCGTCCGCATTGCCCTTCACAGAGTCGCCCTCCGATCCTACTACTGAGCTTGGGGGAGAGGCCCCCGTGAGAGGGTCATCATGCAGCAGAAGAGGAGGCCTCTGTTCAGGAGGAGAGGGAAGCGCCTCTTCTGCATCTCTCTCCAACCCTCCAGGCCTCTCTTCGTTCCCCCTGTCCCCTTCGTCTTTCCCGTTGTCTCCTTCGGAGGTTCCGGAGGGCGGCCCGATTTTCAGAGAGGGCGGCCTTCTTGAGCGGAAGAAGAGGAACAGGGCGACCCCCGCAGAGACCAGAAGAGCCGTGCCAAGAATTACGATAATCTCAATCACTGAGGGGTCAACGGGCAACCCAGGCGCCGCCTTGTGCTCCTGTACGACGGATGCATTCCCGTCACTGGCTGCAGACAGCGGGGGGGCAAGACGGTTTGACGACAAGCATGGCAACTTTCCAGGCCTTGAAACGATGTGTTGATGTGCAAAGCAGAAGAGGAACAAAGCAACAGTGGTAACCTTCTGGCAAGCAACAGTAATGACACAGGAAGCATCACATCTTTCCTCATCATGTAAAGAAGCAGCTGCGAAAAGGAGACAAACGACGTCCTCTGGGAGAAGTAATCAGAATCAACTGACTTGTCAGAGTAGGGCGACAGCTCAATGCCTGCTGACGATAGAATCCGGACGTTGGAAGGGTCAAACTGCCATTCACGTTGTCACACCCCACGATCATCGTGCAGTGCTCTGGGGCCACACGCACAAAATGAGAGGGGCTGTCGGGGTCAGCAGACAATAGGATCTGCCGCCAGCACTCGTATCCGTAGACATAGCATCTTTGGAGACTCGCGTGAGGAGAGGGTCGAGCTTGGTGCTGTTCAGTTCGGAGAGCTCCAACGGCACATAGCACGTCTCTGCAACCACACGCGAGGCGTAGAGGAACCCAGTGTCGAACAGCAGGGGAAAGGTAATCACATAAGTCGAACACGTGAAAAGGCATGTTTGATGCTCAGTTGCAGGGTAGAGACCAAAAGCAATGAAGAAGAATAAGGGCGAGAAAGGAGCCAAAAAGGGAGAGAGACAAAAAAACTGCACAAAGCTGTCCGCGGTACCCCAAGCAGAGTTAGAAAAAGGAAGACCTCGTGCCCTGTACATTTCAACTCGATCGATTCTTTTGATTGTCTGCAGCTCTTGCAGAACCACAGCCTCTTCCTGCTCTAGCTCTCAAGCACTCTGTTTCTTCTCCAAGCTTCTCAAAGAACATTGCGGGATGCCCAGAAAGAGCGCACCCGATAAAGGAAAGTACGGAAAAAGTACAACAGTCATACAGGAGAGGAACACAAGCCGAGTAACAATTGCATGCAGCACCGCGCCCAAGCTTCTTTTATGTACCTTTGCAGGTGACGCGCCAGCGGTCCGTGACTGTGAGTTCCCCGTTGTCGCACTGAAAGTAGGCGGCACAGTTCTGGGTACTCGCAGAATACCAGTGCCAACCAGGCAGATGATGGAAGAGGAAAGATCCAGAGATTTGCTGAGCATGCACATGTCCACACGCACACACACATAAGAAGAGGGACGCCTAAAAAGAATCGCAACTGGAGCCTGATGGGGGATTCATGCGTCGCAGTCAGTTCAGAGAGCTAAAAAATCAGACGTATGCAGCACAAGAAGCGACAAGAAAACTTGCGCAGTCTCACACCTATCGAAGATGTGCAGAGACAGAAGGAATAAGCAGTGTAGTACCTGAGCACGTCAGTCTCCGTTCAGAAGCAACACTCAATTGTCCGTTCGCGCACTGCAGCCTCGTGTAGCAGTTCCATGAAGACGCCAAATACCAATCGTTCCTGTAGGAATTCCAGTAGTGGCACGAAATCCCGCCAGAACACTCCAGGTACACCCGCTGTGGCCGAATGTTCGAAACAACCAGGGTCTCGTTGGAGCGCCGCACAAGAAGAGGGTCGAGTTTGTCAGTGTTCAGTCCGGAGAGCTCCACCGGCACGTCACAATACTCTGCAACCGCCCACAGGCAGATGCAACGCCACGCAGATGTTTTGCAGCACGGGAAAGCGTAAAATAGTGTCAAGAGAATCCGGGTGAAATACAGCGCAAAACTTTACTCCAGTAGATGCGTGTGCTAACGGCAAGTACCTTTCTGGTGGGACGAAGGTCAAACCACACGCACCACACGGAGGGCGTAGAGGCACACAGCGTCGAACCGCAGGGAAAGGTGATCGCATAAGTCGAACACTTCAAAAGGCATGCTTGATTCTCAGTTGGAGGGTAGAGACAAGAAGCAAGGAGGAAGAAAAAGGGCGAGAAGAGAGCCAAAAAGGGTCAGAGATCAAAAGCAATGAAGAATAAGGGCGAGAAAGGAGCCAAAAAGGGAGAGAGACAAAAAACCTGCAGAAAACTGTCCGCGGTGCCCCGACCAGAGTTAGAAAAAGGAAGACCTCGTGCCCTGTACATTTCAACTCGATCGATTCTTTTGATTGTCTGAGGCTCTTGCAGAACCACAGCCTCTTCGCGCTCTAGCTCTCAAGCACTCTGTTTCCTCTCCAAGCTTCCGAAACAATGTTGCGGGGTGTCCATGTAGGGCGCACCTGATAAAGGAAAGTATGGTAAAAGCACAATAGCCATACAGGAGAGGAACGCAAGGAGAAACAATTGCATGCAGAACCGCGCCCAAGCTTCTTTTATGTACCTTTGCAGGTGACGCGCCAACGGTCCGTGACTGTGAGTTGCCCATTGTCGCACTGAAAGTAGGCGCCACAGTTCGGGGGACTCGCAGAATGCCAGCTGTCCCATTGCCAGTACATGCACTCCGACCCGTCTCGGCACTGCAGGCGGTGATAATTTGGCCCCTTCCCGACTATGGCGGTCTCGTTGGAGCGCCGCACATGGAATCTGTGGATCTGGGTGCTCTCGAGTCCGGAGAGGTCAACCGGTACCTCGCAGGCCTCTGCAAAAACAAACAAGATCGAGGTGGACGAATGAGTGATTGAAGACGCGGCAAACATACAACCTGCTTCCACACTCGCACACCAGCCACACGGGTGAGGTCAAAGATGCGAAAGGCTGAATTCAGGAAGAATCTCCGAGTCTTAAGTGCTTCAAGACGCCACGGAGAAGGACACATTAAACTCAAAACATGGAAGTGAGCAGCATCCCTTCATCATGCATCCACGATCTCAAATAGAAGTAGTCCCCTCAGCCCTAGGCCCTCTAGTCGGTCGTTTGTAGGAGAGAAGTCAAAGCCGAAGGGCCCTGCTTTCTCTTTTCTTCCTTTTCTTCCTTTGACAGACGGATGAACACAAGAAGCCCACCTGTCAGCGTCACCGTCAGATTGACGGGACCCGCCTCACCGCTCGAGTACGGTCTCACGAGAACGAAATGCTCACTCCCCCCCTCTCCGACAAACGACACGTTCGACTGAAGACCACAATAATCGTCATTCGACCCTTTGCACTCACAGGAGTCGGGGTTCCTTCCGCACTCCGACCCTGAGACCACCCGACCACAGTGTCGGCCTGCAGCGTTACAGAAGAGAAGGAATCAAGCGTACATATATGAGAGGGTATAGCTGGACAAGGAAAAGCAAGAGTGACAAATTACGCCCAAAAATTGAGTGAAAGCGCAGACCGAAAAGGAAAAGTGCCGCCAGGTAGACGCTCTTGCATGCCCTCCGCATGAATCCAGCGCAGACAAGCATGCGACCCTCCAACCCAGACTCACAGATGTGCCGGTGCAGGTGTTCACAGAGACTTCCACAGGCCGCCCACTGCTGGACCGAGGGAGGGGGAGACGGTACCGGACTCCCCCAAGCGAAGAGCTGCCCCCATAACCGGAGAATCTGGGGTCAACAATCGCGTTGTCCCAATTGCTCTCCACAGAGAAGGACACCGTCTCTCCATCTCTCCACCGACGGGAGACGAGAAGTCAGATCGATAACTTCAGGGACATCTCCACACACGAACGGGCATTCGAATGGAATGGCAGGTTCTGACGCTTTTTGCATCCCGCAGCCAACGGATGACCGCATCAGTATGAGATGGTCGGCATGGCGTGCAGATAAGAAGCCATCGGCGCTGGACGGACGGACCAACCTGTCTGAAGAGCTCTTCCTTTAAAAACATCTTTGTGTCTTTCGCCGTCTCCTTCCCGTTCGCTCTCTTTTGTCCTGCCGAGGAGTGCATGGGAAGGCATCTCCGCAGTCGCAAGGCAAAAAAATGCTGCGGTAAACAAGAGACCTCCACAAACAGTCAAACGCATAGTTGTGCAGGACGGCAATGGAAAACAGAAGACTTCAACGAGAGAGGCCTGGTCGGGCACAGGTATATATTCGGTTGGAAAAACTCGGCTTATGCCACCCTGCGACTCGATCTATCGGATGCTACTGCTGCCGCTGTTGCTGCTGCTGATGATGATGATACATGCAGGACACCTGTCGTTAAAAAGTGATCACGTTCACTGAGCCTGATCGAGACTCAGGAAGGCTAGCTTCCTAAGTTCGTCAGTCTGACTGTCTGAGTTCGCACGGAGCTTCGTGCGCGCCGAGGGGCACTTGCATGCATGCATGCAAAAATCAGCCGGCCGGAGAGGCGATAAGAGTTATTAATTAATAATTGCGATTTTTCATTTTGCATGCGCCGCATTTTGAGGGATGATCTCAGGGATCTGTCATGCAGTCTCCATGTTTCCGTCATTGAAGCAATGCTCCTCCCTTGCCTTGCTCTTTGACAGCCTTAGGAGAAGCTTCTCTCAAACAGAAAAGCTGCTCTTGTCCCTGTTTTCCTTGGCACAATGGGAAAGCGCAGCTACTCGCGGTGTGTTGCTTGCACTGTTGCTTCGCTCTTTTGCCTGACCTTTCTGTTGTCTGCTGTCAATGCTGACCTGAACCTGGATGGTCTGCGGACGTTTGGGGGTGGAGGGGACCGAGGAAGCCTACTGGGTGGCTTCGACCTTCCATCCCTCTTTGCAGAGAAGGGAAAGCTGTGCCAGGGTCTCTCAGGCACTGTGCCTGCAACTAATTCAGAAGACATCTTCGAAGTTTCGCTGTATGCGTTGGTGCAAGGAGGCCCGTCGAAGAGAGTCGCCTCCACCAGAAGCACTGCAGAGGGCACCTTCCGTCTGTCCACATGCAAGGGAGACTTTCTGATCGCAGTACCGGCCGACAGCAACATCTCAAAGCAAGCTCTGGGTGCGGTCCTCCTTCCCCCCGAGTTCGAACAGAAGGGCACCGTTGTCGACGTTGTGATCAACGAGCCCTCCACTGTCGCCACCGCATTCGCCCTGGCCCAGTTCGCTCAAGCAGATCCTAAGGATGGCAGCGTGTGGATTGGGGGGGGGAGTCTGACAGGCATGCGCAACGCTGCCCGTCTCTCTGCGAACTACATCGACCCCTCCACTGGTTCCCCCACCTCCCTCTTGTCCACGTCTCCCAACGGACCCGACACCGACACCCTGGAGCGTCTCAACTCTCTCGCAAACGCCATCTCCCTCTGTCGAGGAGGAGGCACCTCTTCCGGCTGCTACGCCTTGGTAGAGCTGACAGGAACGACTAACAGCTTCCTGGCCATCAGCACGATTGCAGCCAACCCAGCCGTCCAACCCGACGCTGTCTATGCCATCACCGAGCAGGCGTCAATCTACTCTCCAGCCCTCTCCACTGCCCCTGCCGAATGGACTCTGCCTCTTCTCCTGACAGATACGGGCAGCGCAACCAAGCGCTGGAGCGGCCCCGGCAACGTCGCTATTGACGCCAAGGGCAACCTGTGGGGTGCGAACAACTACATCTTCCAGACTAGCGATATCACTCCGGCAGTTCCATCTGACTACTACATCGCACTGAAACCCAGCGGAGAGCCGCAGCCCTTCTCGCCTGGAATGACGAACCCGAAGTCGGTTGATTCAATTGAGTGTGTGTCTCTGCGTCTTGTTGACTGAAAAATATAGCCTCTTTTTGCCCTGTTCAAATATGTCTTTCCACGCCTTTCTGCGCCTCTCTGTGTCGCTCTATCTTCATGAAACTTTGCGTCAGCAATTTTCATGCCATTACATGAATCTAAAAAGCCAAAAGCCAAGAAAAAAGAGGCAAGAGAAAAAATGTGTCTGCAACCAGACTATAAAGGCACGAAACGAAAGAAGAAAAGAATAATCGATCTACCTGCCCTGCCTTCATCTCCTCCGTCAATTTGTCTCACCTTTCCCTCTCTCACATACCCGATCCTCTATTCACTCTCTATCTGCCTGCAGGGGGGGTACAGGTCCCGACGGTCCGGGTTTCGGTGCTTCGATTGACCTTGACGGGTTCCCCTGGCAGTCCAACAACGTCTTCGGGTCCCCTGATAACGACGCAGGCAGCATCTTCAAGATCGACCCAAAGGACGGCAGGGTCATCGGCACTTGGGACTTCGACACACTCATGGGAAAGGGACAGGTCTGTGGGTGGGTGGGTGGGGAGCCTGCAATCGAAATAGCAATGCACAAGTATGTAACACTTAGCTTTTCGATCGGACTGTCCTGCGTGCCTGGTGTCCGTCTGCCTGCAGCGCTGCGAGCCTGGCTGCCTGCCTGCCCGATCGACTGACTGACAGAATGACTGGCCAGAAGACAGCTTCATTGATCTGTGTGTTTTCACTGTTCTTTATGGCACCAGATACCCAAAACAAAAGCAACCCTCAATCCCTGTCCATGACTGAATGTGTGTGTTCAGGGCATCGTGCCCGACCGTCTGGGGAACATGTTCGTTGCCTCCCTGGGCACAAATGAGCTGTTCAAGTTCAACCCTAGGAAGCCGGAGGAGTACAAGATCATTAGGGGAAACAATCTCGATCTTCCTTTCGGTGAGCTGCTTTTTTTGGTTTTGCATGAGATGGTGGATTTCTGCAAGCGGGCAGGAAGGCAGGTGGGTGGACATCCGAGAAAGAAATGGGTTCGTGGCGTCATCGATCGACTCCCGGCATGCAGGGCAGCCTCGTCAAGCCTTGCAGTTGAGGAGAGGAAATGCAGAGGGGAGGCAAATAAAGGCATTGAGGAGACAGAGCAGGGAGAGTCGTACAGAGGTGCATGCCCTCCAGTTCCCTCTTTCATTGGTGTGGCTGCATGTCCAATACAAGACTTAAGTGTGTGTTTGAGTACATCTGTGTACGCACATCTGGCATTGTTCACGCTTGCGCTCTTGTCCTGTAAATTATCATTCTATCTGTCGGATGCCATGCATACTCCTCGCAGGAGTGGCTGTGGATTCTCAGAACAACGTCTGGGTGGCGAACTCCGCCCCTGCCCCAGGGAGCACATTCCTGAGCAAGTTCAGCAACGACGGGGAGCCCCTGGGGTCCTGGGAACTTCCCAACGGCACTGTGCCTGAGCCTCCTCCTCCTCAGCAAGTGGCAGACGTAAGTCCTATACAATGGGGGAAGGAGGGACGGATTGAGGAGGCACGCTGAAGAACTCCTTCTCGGCGGCCCTTCCGACTTGTCTCATTGGCTTCCAGGCGGTTCTGGTCGATTGATTCCGAGTGTGAATAGGCGCGTGAGGAGCGGAGAAATAGAAAGGGAATACGAGAGGAAGGTTTCACATGCAGTCGAATGATCGAAAAATCGAGAGCTAGGGCTTTGGGTCCATTCTTGTGCGCCTTTTTGTTTCTGGTGAATGATTTCCAGGAACGCAAGCTGAGGCCTTCCTTACATCCGATTTCTCCTTTCGCCCCTCAGGACACACTGCATTCCATGATTCAAAATCTCTCTTGCACTCCTCATGCATGTTGAGTGCAGACTGGAGCCTCTGCCAAGGGGGTTGCCATCGACCTGCAAGACAACGTGTATGTGGCCAACTGGCTGAACAACAGCATCTCTGTGTTCCAGAACGACGGCACAGATTTGGGCTTCTTTGAGTTTGGGGAGGGTCTGGAGGGACCCTGGGGGGTGGCTGTGGATGCCTTTGGGGACATCTTCATTGGTCCGTCATACTCTAAATCAGGTTTTTGGGAAGGGAGTGAGCCTGTGGAATCCCTGTCGTATGAGATGCTTTTGCAAAGGGTTTCCAGTTGAATTTTGTACATGCACGGCTGTCCCAAAATCCCTCCCAGAGGTTATGGCACATTGGTGCATACGTACTCAGAAATTTCTACATACTCATCAAACAGAATTTCAAATTCCCTTAATTGTACTGTGCGCAGGTGAGTTCGGCACCCCTCTGTCCAACACCGGCAAGGGTGTGGCCCACATCTGCGGGGCCGCCTCCACTCGTCCCGGCTGTTTCCTCGGGAAGCTGCTCTCTCCCGCCACTGGGGGGTATGCTCAGGACACAGGGGTGATGCAGAGAGTGACGGGGGTGACAATTGCTGAGTCAGGTCTGTCAGAGTCAGGAGGTGCATGCAGTCCTGTGGACCACTAGGGCCTCATTGCTGAGGATGGGTACAGTGGTTGCTTTTTGCGCGTTGCCCTTGTGCTCTCTTTCGAGATCTCTCTCTCTCCCCCTCTCTCTCTCCCTGTGTGTGTGTGTGTGTGTGTGTGTGTGTGTGTAATTGTGTACACGTGTTTTACGGTCCGCCGAATTCCATGAGGTATTTTGTCACTTTTTGTTTTCGTCTTGGGACATCTGAGGCATTTAACGTCGCTATGATCCCTCTCTCATTCTGCAGGTGCGGTGTGGGCATGCAACAACTGGAAGCCTCAGCCGACCGATATTCTGAACCCAGGTTCGTCATGCACCCACCGTCCGTTGTTGAGTGGGGTCACATGCATGCAGACAGACAGGGTCTGGCAGCCATGTGCAGGAAGAAAAGTCGGCTCATGTTGATACCTTCATGTGTGTGTGTGCATGTGAATTCACTTCCGAATGAAGTAAGCCAGATGACCGATGGATGGATGGAACCATGATAGCATGGAAGCGTTTGATTTTGCATTCCTGATTTTGAAGCTATGCGGGTACGGCGAAGTGTCCTTTTGGAACGCGCCCTTGGAAAGCCGGTGCATGTGCAACAAAGACCCACTTCTTGGATTGCGTTTCACCTTCTGCAACGGGTCCTGGCACGGGAGGGAAGCTTGTGATGAGATTTGCTGAACCGATCACCAAAGCTGTCGGAAAGTGCTATTCTTTTTTTCTCGACTTTGTGTATCGAAATGGCTTTTCTGCATGCAGGTGGCAACGGACTTGTGTTGTTCCCTGGCCTTGCCAAGCCTGTGAAGACGCCCCTTTACGGGCCTCCCCGTTTGCCGACTGACCCGGACATCGGCGGGGGAGTGGGGGGTCTGGTGGCAGAGAAGGAGGACGCGAGTGAGTCGATCCTCTCGGGTCTGTTTGGGGGAGACGGCCTCTTTGGGGACAAGGGGGAGGGGGCGCTCTCGGGGCTCGACCTGGACTTCAACTTCAGGAGACTCAACCTCAGTCTCCCAAAACTGGGCGGTGATGGGGGCTTAGATTAATCTGCATGAGCATTCATTCGGTCCCTTCTCTTGCTGTACTACGGATGGTGCATGGAATCGCCATGGATTGTTTTCGAAATAAAACCTAAAAGCAGGCCGGCTTGAGAGCAGATAAGAAGGGTCTCGACAGTATAGTCAGTAGTAGTACTGTCTCGATTCTTGATGGCAACCTATCTGTTGGAGTGAGAGGACGGTGCTGTAAGCGGGGCTCCAGGGGTACAAAAGGAGGGAATAAGTGCATTTCCTCCTGGATTTCTTTAAAGCGAGACATTTGATTAACCTGGCGATCGACTTGACTAGCATTGAACCATCAAAATGATGTAG
This sequence comes from Chromera velia, assembly GCA_018398765.1. Classification (NCBI taxonomy): domain Eukaryota; family Chromeraceae; genus Chromera; species Chromera velia. The sequence continues at coordinate 13,206 of JAHBMJ010000727.1, read as the reverse complement.
TGCAAGCTAATTAAAGACATAAAGTATTCCAAAGTGTCCTTTATGTTGTACTACAGTAATAATGAGGCCAGATGCGAATATTAAAAAAAAAAAACTAATTAGCTTTTTAACTATTTTTTCTTCTTTTTTTTTTTGGGTGGCCTAGCTAACTAATTAACTAACTGAATATTAAAACTACGATACCATTTAGTTTTTTTTCTTACTATTATAATTATGTTTTTTTAAATTAATTATATCCATTAATTTATAGTAACATCTCTAAGGGAAAAAAAAACTTGCATTGATGATTTTTTTTTTTTTACAAGAATTATTGTAGCAATAATCTAAATTATTATTTGCCCTGCTAGCTCTATAGCAACAGATAGACATAGTGGGAAAGCCGAACGTGGAACCTATCAATCAATCAATCAATCAATCAATCTAATAAGTAGTGATAGTGTGATAAGCAGCGATAAGCAATAACAATAAAAAAAAAAAGAAATAATAGTTTCTTAAAGTCCATGTTTTCTATGATCATTGGTTTACTACTTTGAAACGATGAAACTACAGCGTGTTAAGACCGCTTCTCAGGCCTTCAGGAATCCCAGCTTAAATAAACAACGATGATATCAACAATCGGATTTCTTCTGGTTGTCATAATCTACCAATAATTGCCGCCTCTCCCTCTCTGCCCCGCTCTGTCCCCCCACTGTATTGCACTTCCTCTTCCTCTCCCAAAGAACCCCACCAGTGCACCTGCATTCCTGCGTCTGACTAACGCCACCTCCCCCCTCTGCCCCCACGCATCTGACCAAAACCACCTCTTCCCCCACGCACGTTGACATTCCGAACAGGGCCCCCTCTGTCCCCAAAACCCCCGCGTGCACCCGACCACCCTTGCACACTTCCTCCGTCGCCCCAGCGGTACCCCTCGCCCTGCCAGTTCCCCTGTTGCGGTTGTTGCCACTGCTGTTGCTGTTGGGGCTGCTGCAAGTGCTGTTGCTGTTGGGGCTGCTGCAAGTGCCGCTGCTGCTGTGGTTGACGCCGTTGGAGGTCGGGAGACACTACCGCAGAGAGAGACCCCTCTGCCCCCCTCTTGGCCTGCCCGGAAGGCTGCAGGGACACATGGGGGCTGGGGGGACGGAGAATCAGACCCGGTCCTCTTGGGGGTCCTGCTTGGCCTCCTTGCTGCCTTCCAAGTCCTCCTGCTGCAGCTGCCGCTTGGAAAAGACGGCCCGGGGCCCCCCGAAGGCTTTCCCTCGATGCTGACCCTCCCCCCTTTTGCAGCTGTGCTGCAGCTGCGGGATTCATTCGCAGAACGAGCGGCCCCTGTTCCCGCTTCTCTTTTTCTTTCTCTCGGTCTTTCTCTACCCCCCGGTCTCTCTCTCTGTCTCTTGGTCTCTCCCCGTCTTGATCTTTCCCTCCCCCCTTTTGCAGCTGTGCTGCAGCTGCGGGATTCATTCGCAGAACGAGCGGCCCCTGTTCCCGCTTCTCTTTTTCTTTCTCTCGGTCTTTCTCTACCCCCCGGTCTCTCTCTCTGTCTCTTGGTCTCTCGCCGTCTCGATCTTTCCCTCCTCCCCGGTCTCTCTCTCTGTCTCTTGGTCTCTCTCCGTCTCGATCTCTCCCTCCCCCCCGGTCTCTCTCTTTGTCTCTCGGTCTCTCGCCGTCTCGATCTTTCCTTCCCCCCCGGTCTCTCTCTCTGTCTCTCGGTCTCTCGCCGTGTGTGTCCCGGTCTCTCTCTCTCTCCTTCTCACGGGAACAGCCACGCGACGACCTTCCCCCCTTCCAGATCCCCCTCTCCCTTTCTCCAAGAAGACCTGTCAGTGACCCAGGCCCTGCAGATGGTCTCTCCTGCCTGTCTGCCTCAGTGACACTCTGCCTGACAGACTGAGTGAGACTGGGGGTCCTCTGTGCCTTTTTCTTCTTTCCTCCTTCCTTCAGACGGCTGCTCTCTTCACCTTCCTTCTTTCCTCCTTCCTTCAGAGAGTTCCCCTCTTCACCTTCCTTCTTTCCTCCTTCCCTCAGACTGCTCCCCTCTTCACCTTCCTTCTTTTTTTCCCCCCTCAGACGGCTGCCCAGCTCACGTTCCAGTTTGGGCATCCCCCGGAGCTGCCCAGAGTCCAGAAGCCACTGCAGTGTTCAACGCACATGCATGCAGGGGATTCGATCCGACGGATTCGACTTGAATGACCAGCGTCACACAACCGCAAGGTAAGCGTTGGGAAGGCCAGGAAGGACAAGTGAAAAGACCCTGTTTCGCTTCTATCACAAGGAATAGAGAGGCGCTCCGAGGCTTGCAATGAAGTCAGAATCGGATAGCAGCAAAGATCAAATCAACCGATCAGGTGTCTCGCGGTGACATGCCTTTCGGAATTGTGTATGTGCAGATGGCATTGTCGTGACTGCACCCCGAAAAATATCGTTAATCATTCATTGATGCATGCATACGTACACACACTGTTTGATGAACGGACCTGATCGATCGAGGTAGCGATTCCCATCTTGACAAACGCGATGCCTGTGTCCACGTCATTTTCGTTTTCTTCCAGGGCCGTGGGGTCCACCTGTGCGGTCAAGAGAGCCATCTCGGGTCCGTGCTTCAGCACGTACCGTGCCTTCTTCTCAACGTCCCCAGGGGTGAGGTGCCGGTCCTCTTCTTCGCCCTCAACCAGCTCAAGAGACGCTTGTCCAGACTCATCGAGAGACAGGAGTGCCTGCAGGTACACATCCATGCACGCACGCATGGGATAGATACATGTGAGAGAAAAGGATGACTGGCATTCCTAGAGTGGCCGGGGGTAAGCGATCATCCGGGGCTAAGCGATCATGGAGTGGAGTGAGACAGTCTGAGAGTGGATCAACGGACAAAGAAAGCTGGCTCACTGGTTTTTGTTTTTTCTTCCCTTCTCCACAGACAGACTACACGACTTCTTTTGTTCTTTCTTTCCCCCTTCAGACGATATTGCCTTCAGACGAGACAGACAGGCAGACAGCGAGGCTATTTGTTTTTTGCTTTTCCCTCCTCTTCATTGAGATAAAAGACAGAAAGAAAGAGAGAAAGGAGGAAAGAAGCAAAGGCAAAAGCACAATACGGTTACTCGGACATCGCAGACACACAGAAAGGCAAAGAGACAAGCACATATCCGATACGCTTTCTTTCTTTCTTCCTTAACTTAATTTCCTTCAGCTCCGCATATCCTCTGACAGATTGAGATACATATTAGACAGACAGCAGGGCAGACAGGCGGCAAGCGGGTGCACAGGCAGGCAGATTAAGAGACAGATAAGGGCAGCAAGCAGGCATACCTCATCCTTTCTTTTTTACACACTTTTTTCTCCTCCGACGGGCAGGCACACACCAGGTCTTACGGAACAGACCCGCAATAACTGGACGCAACTATGATAGAAGACTTCTAAGATGTTGACAAGAAAGAAGACTGCAAATGCGCACACTCACTCCAGAATGGTGCTTTGGTCGCGACGCCACCAGAAGCTCCTGCATGCCTTGGTCTAGAAGAAGGTCCCAAAGTCGAGCGGGCTTTGTGCAAATGGGGCAGCTCCATTTGTCCCGACTGCATCAGAACAGGGGCACACACACACACACACAGAGAGAGAGAGAAAGAGAGAGAGAGAGAGAGAGAGAGAGAGGGCGAGAAGAAGTGCACACACACAGAGAGAGAAAGAAAGAAGGAGTGCACACACACACAGACACACACACACATACACACACACAGACACACACACACACACACACACAGAGAGAGAGAGAGAGGGAAGGTGCAGGCACAGGCAGATTTGAGTCCAAAAGCACCCGACTTTTGGACCATTAGTTCGTCCTTTTTCCAAGCAGCTGAAAAAAAGTACAGAGCTTCGTCATCGACGCCAATAATTCCTCGACCGAATGCAAAGACAGGAAATAGGCAAGGCAATTCATAGGAAACGCAGAAAGAGCGAGACCAGACAGAAGATGGAACGGGTAGCAACTAGAAGCAGTACATCGGCATTAAAGTTTTGTCAAACGGACGTGCTTGCTACCACATACTGATATCGAAAGACACGCCCTCCCGCGACGTACATGTAGTCAACCGGGGAGAGAAGGAAGAATCAAAGAATCAAGCCTTGTGTATTTTCATTCTGTTTCTTTTGGTGACTGACCCTCTCACGATTCCGAGAATGGAACGAGAGCAAGCTCGGATGTTCTCCTTCAGCTGCTCGTCATACGATTGCTTCCCTGGCTGATTGCTGGGCTTGACCAAATAGGTAGAGAAGGCGACTCTGCAGAAACGTACGCGAAGGAGACAAAACGTATTGGTAAGGGCAAACAGGGATTCGGACAGGGGGCGAAGGTCTTTTTCAGCATTGTACCAGCTCTCTACTTCACAGGAAAAGTGCAGATCCAGCACGAAAACACATAAGACACGGAGAGTCGATTCTCAAAAAGAAGTTGGTACGACAAGGAAGATAAATCCGGTCCCTACACTGACCCGTGGACCCTGAATAATTTTATGTGCGCGTCTAAGTCGAAGTCTTGCAGATGTCTGCATAAATAGCAGGTCAGCAGCACGGAACAAGCAAGCTCTCCTTCCGGGTGATTTACTGCGCAGCAAACCTGCTTACATACAACAGCTGCTCGTTGCGTCGCACGCATGAACGCACGCACGCACGCACACACACACAGACACACACACACACACGTCCTACACGCACGACACCGTAGGTAGCTGAGCGGCATGCATAGAGAGAATCGAGAGACGCCCATAGAAACAAATAGATTCCCACACCAACAATGCACGGAAAAAGGGAAATGACAGAAAGGAAGAGGGGCTGAGAGGGGGCGAAAGCAAGACACAATCTTTTTGCCGATCGGCATTAATTCACGCGGACACTGAACGGGCACACAGGTCAGGTAATTCAAGTAGCAGAGCAGACTTTCTAGCTCGGTGGGCTGCAAGTCGCAGACTCACGTGCAGTTGGTGGTCCTGCAGAGCGTTTTCACTGTTTGCCCGTCCTGCCCCTTCAGGGAGAAGTGCACTTGATTCCCTTCTGCTTGTACACCATCAGATGCTTCTGATAGGCCCTCCTCTTCTCTCCCCGCGCTCGCAGCTTCCCCTTCCTGATTCCCCCCCTTCTCAGTCGTCTTCTGCGGCTCAAGGAGAGACCTCAACAGAGCAGTCAGCTGCACGCAGACAGAGAGTTCAATTGATATCGAAGCTTTCCGAATCGTTCAGAGCAAATGATTGAGACAGGAGCAAAGAACCTACTGGCCGCTGAAATTCTCCAGAAGGGAAGTCTTAGACTACTGCGTGGGAAAGGGGAGTGACTGTCTACCCATGCATGCAGACAGACACAGGTTCAAAACCAGCTCCTCACCTGTGCTTTGTCAACCGTTCTTCCCGTGTCTAGAAGAAAAGCCCGTGCAGATGCACACACAGAGTCAGCTGAACGGGGAACCACACGGACGAGCGCAACACGGAAAGAGAATTTGGCGTCTCTGATCTGTACCTGCAGACGAATCAAGAGAGAAACAAGCAGCTCTTGATGGCTTGATACAAATACTAGTAGCAGAAAACAGCAGGAGGTTCTTCACACAGCGGCGCGCTACCCACAGACTCAAACTACGGTGTAGTCACGTTCAGACGACCCAATTCGATCTGTAGGATTCTAGAGAATTACTATAGTTCTTTCAAATCTGAGGCGGTGTGTTACTTTCGGCACAGAAAACTGTGAAATCTTGTGAAAAAAAAAGAGAAAGCGGTGCGTCATGTTTTCTTCTCTTCATTTTAGTCTCTACGGACCACCAGTCTCCCTTCAGCGCGCGCTTGCCTGTCAGCTGAGTGCGGCAAGCCGCTCTGTATACATGCATGCAGAGCAGAGCAGAGCAGAGCAGAGCAGAACAGTCTAAGCAACAGTCCGCCCGTGCACCGACCTTCACGATGTTCCGATCACTCCAGCCAGAAGACCGAAGAGCCAGCGGGGCCTCTGCGTCTTCAGCGTCCAGAGAGGCACTCCTTTGGAGGACATCAACACTCACAGAACTCGACCACGACTGTCCCTCGTCGTCCGATCTTCTCGAAATAGTGCCGAAAGAGACGTCCTGGTGCTGCAAACGCATACAGGAGGTTAGGATGGCAAGTTGAGGAACTGTTCAGAAAATACAAGGAAGAGGCTGAAATGGCGAATCGACCAGACGGACTGAAAGAGAAAAAAAGGACTCAAGAAGGAAGTCTGTAAGTCATTGACGGGCTGGAAGAAAGAGGAACAGAGAGGAGTATGCGGACAGAAAGACTCATGCAGTCATGCAAGGGATTGCAGAGGCATGCTAAGCATCCAAGTAGCAGTTTCAGCAGGGGCTGCTGAGCGTTTTTTCTCCGCCTTGCCCTGTCCCTCTTAGACTGCTTAGACTGACATATGTCTTCTGCGGCGGCGATGGCAACCCACGCTTGCTCCTTCTCTCTTCTAAGGTACTGGAGAGATTCGTGTCTGTTTCCGTTTCCACCTTGACGATGAATTCGAAGGGGTTTAGGTGGACAATGCAGTCATTGATGACCTTCCCCCTCCCCCACAGAGGCAAGAAGCGAAGTTCCACACCAGTATCTGCAGCAGAAGACCACAAAGAAAGGCGGCACAAATAAATTGGTGGGCCAGGCGTTTCTTCATGAGGAGACTATCCGGTTGCGTGTCCGAAGAGACCCTGAAAAGAGAGAGTCAAGAGACGGTCTGAGACTGGACTGGGGATCCGGCCAGAGCTTCGGCGGAGCGCCACTGGCAGAAGCTCATCATCCTTAAAATCTTTAGTTTATTCAAATTCATTTAATACATGATCAGAAGGCCGCAGCATGTCAGAAGGAAGAGAACGCAGAATTAAGGGCTTTGGGCTCTGACCGACCAGCAACACTGAGGGGCACACCGGAAGGTGCCGTTGCCCGCAAACGGATCTGAGTCCACTCAGGATCTGCCGTTGTCTCGGCCACGTCCAGAACCTCAACTATTTCTGTTCCAAAATCCTGCAGGGAAACAGTGTGGAGGGCGGGGGGGGGGTGACAGGAGGTCATTGCTGTAGCTGTACATCTTCGAAGATCAAAACACGGTAGAACGCTCTCCATTGCAAATTTCCATTTTTCCCCACGGAGACTGGAAAGGTCCGAAATGACCTGACAAAACGGAGACTGGAAACAGAACTGCAGATATTCATATGCTTTCTAGTATGCTTTGGGATCTGGGGATATACTGTCCGAAGCAAGAACGATCCGCCGAGTGGCTACGCGTTGCCGCCTAGGTTGCCGCAGAAGTGATCCACATGTAAAGAGAGCAACAACCGCACGAACACGCGTGGCAAGGGAGGTTTCTAGGGGAGGTTCAGGGATGCTTGGGGACTTTCTGCGACAGATCGAAGGCGCTGCGTGCATCCCCTATTCTGCATGCATGTACACCCACCTGGTGTCCGAAGAGACATCCCAAGCAGACCTGCCTTACATGTTCATGTCCATGTTGTAACAGAGGGATTGTGTCGATCTCCTTGCCTGTCACAAAGCAGGAGACGCACTTCGTGTCGTTACCCTTCTCCTGCAGACAAACAGCAAGAAAATGACGTGACCTGTGCATCACAATGCACTGCACAAATCGGCAAAAACTTACATGAATCTCAGGAAATGTGGTGTGACAGAACCAATTGGAGCAAGTGCATCATGCGTGAAACAGGAAAAGTTCTCGGGACAGCTGAAGAATCCACTTTCCAGTGGAGACGGCGGCATATGCACCTCCGTCCATGCCTCGAGACCTGAAAACCAGGAAAAGGAGAAAAAGTGGAAGGTACAGGATTTGATGCAGTAGCCCACCGTTGTCTGTGAGGGACATTTTGTTCTCTGCTTCCATGCGACGAAGGGCTGTACAGGAAATATTGGGCTGTGTCCCTGCATAGTGAGAAAGTCTGCAGGTTGACCTCAGTTACAAAATAACGGTCGCCAAAAGTCCGGACAGAGACCTGTGTTTTTGAAGGCTGCCCCACGTAGACACGAGTTTTCTGGTCACTCTCACCAGCCTTCAAACTCTCGGGAGTGCGCTGTCAGATTGAAGTCAGCAGACGCAGCCAGTTCAAAAGCGAGGTCCCCCGGCTCCGCCTACTGCGGGCAATCGGGGCAGACAGAACAAAAATGTGGTTCTTCGGTTCTTCGAGGCTCCATGTACTTTCAACATAAGTACAGCGAAGCCGAAGCTCAATATTGCAGGACCGGAGCTTCAGAGTGATCATGCACCATTCTGCCATGGGTCCAGTCTGAAATAGTCTGAATGGTACGGGAGGATCGACGTATGGAGGACGCGCGCGCGCGGCACCGACGCGTGGCGCAAAAACAAATTGTTTGTGTATACATGCAACCCACAAAAAAGTGAGCGCGCGCGCGAGCGTCGAAAATATACGGAGTGGGGACACAAAAAAATTCTGGTATCCGATGCTATATCGGATACCGCGCGTTTGCTGACCCCCCCCNCCCCCCCCCTCCTCAAATAGGGGGTATCCGATACCCCGGCGCGGCCTGACGCCTCGGCCTGGCCGGCTTACGAAGGAAAAGGCCGGGTCCGACCACGATATCCGATATATGATCCAGAGCTGGTGACCCCCCCCCCCCTTCTCCGACACCATCGGATACGGGAATTTTTTTGTGTCCCCAGTCAAACTCGATCAGTCATATCACTCGATCGATATATAAGTGTCGATATCAGCTTCAACAAAGACATTGACAGTTCACAGCGAGCGGTCATTCGATGGACTTCTGTCAGGATCGTGAGTCAGGTGTGTTGATATAATTGAAGTGAACACGGGGGCAAGAAACAGGACCTGATAGAATACATACGAGGAGAAAGTATGTGTTGCTTGGTGATTTGTATAATTTCTCATGTTCCATTATGAGAACCTAAAAGACCACCTCGTGTAGACATTTCGGGAGGCCGACTGCGCATTAGAGACGCCTGTATTAGGCCCTGTAAAGAGTAAGTGGTCTTACTCACTGAGAGCCTGAGAGGTTGCATGCGGGCATGGCTCGCCATGGTCGCCTTAAACGACATCCACAATTTTACAAATACAGGCGGTATCGAAGAGATGGATTCAACACCCCTGTATGGACGTTGGGCAAGCAGGACGATGGAACAGCGGGGAACCGCGGCCCCCCTCTCACAAAAAAGTGGTCTTAGAGGGGCAGAAGGCCAAAATGGCGGGAGCAGGTCCCTGGCCCCTCGCTGTTTTGACTAAGGGTGTATACAGGGTGTTGCATGGAAGTTTCTCTCGACCCAACCCTGCACAGGCCTGGATTCACTTCTTGCTTTGTACCTGAATCAAAGAGGACTACACAATCGGAAGAGGTGCATGATGCGCTTCCTGAAAAGGAGTTAGAAGAGGTCAGTTGCCCGCGGCTACTGGCAGCCCGTGGTTTTCCCTGGCGTATAAAGAACGAAATACAGATGCATATATATGTATATGTATGCAAGTATGTTCTTTGTTTCACCTGTTGCACCCCAACTGGACTTTTCTTGACGGTACGCGTTCATAATCCCGGTTGAGATGCGCTGTACTTTACAGGTGGATGGACACATGAACATCTTTGGAGCGATATGGGGCATGCATGAGATTTGGCGCATGACAACAACTCGTACATATAAACGCAGATTCCTTGATTTTCTTATCCCTTGGCCATGACCTCAGATTGCTGCATCGATCTTTTTGGATCTCCTTGCATGGCATGTCTCTGCAGAGGCTGTATGGAGAATCTTCTAGGAAGGAAACAGACAGACAGCACATGCTCGTCCAAGAGAATGTATTCGGATTCGCTTGACTGCCGATTAGAGGAACCCCTGGGACACGTGCAAGATCTGCATGCTCAACGTGGATCTCAACAAGACAAAGAAGGGGAGCTCGGATGGGGCATGATTGATTTGGATGGAGGAGAGATGGGATCACTCTGGCGACCTGCTGAACTGTTCTGTGTTGGTTGAGCATACAGACGACCCGAGAGAATGTAAGTCATGTATCGCGCTTTTAGAGGAATGGAATAGGGACAGTTTGGGGCAAGGGTCTCTGGTATCCATCAGAGGAGCTGTAGGCCCTCTGGAGTCGACTGATCGAACAGACTCGATCGAGAGAAGTGAAAGAGTAGGGGGATGAACGAGAGGAGACAAAGATATGAGGAAGCTTGGGTATATCGATGGGAGAGCTTGGGTACATGGATAGCTTGGGGACAGAGAGCCGGAGAGGAGATTGGGATGACTGACCTTTTCTGTTAGCAGCAGGAAAAAGAAGAAAGCCATGAGGAAATGGGGGGCAAAAGACCGCGCGCAAAGGTGACGGTCTGGCTGCAAAAACGTTTGTCGGGTTGAATTCTTGTTGCGCTGACTGCCCAGAAAAGAAATAGGGAACAGGGCGTCTGAGAGCATGGGGGGCGATCATGCAGAGCTGAGACGAGAGCAAGCAGACTGGGGGGAACTTGGCTTGTACAATCGGAATGCCTATGAGAACGAAGTGAGTGGAAGACGGAAGACCTGAACAGTCGTACCGGAATGGAAAAATTGAAGGGGAAGGAAGGGTGTGCCAAGAGGGACGAACGAGGGAGGTGGAGACAAATGTCTGCCTGTCTGACTGGCTGAGAGGCTGACTGACTGGCTGACTGACTGACTGACTAACGTGACTTACTGACGAGCTGACTGGCTCTCAACGTGTCTCTGATCCGGACTGAGCAAGAAATGAGTGACATGCTTGCGTCGATGAGGAAGTGTCAGGACTGAAAGATGTTTGCCGGGAAAGGGGTGAGTCAACAAAAACAGTTGGGGGAGGAATAGAGGGAGGGACGTATGCATGCCTGTCTGGCTGGCTTAGTTCTCGCTCGCCTGCCGCATCGTCTGAGCAAATGAAAGACTGCAGACCGACCGACGTGCTCGTCTGATCGTTTGGAGACATACAAGGAAAGAGGGGTATGGGAAAGCAAATGATTGGTTGATTGGCACCTTTCTTCGTTCACTCAGGCTGTCTGGGGGAAAAAAGGGGAGTGAAGGGGGACGACACCTTCTTTGTGGTGCAAAACGTATTTCAGACGAACAAGTGAGAAATCGCGAGACCGAGAGTAGAGAAGGACGGTCGGATTGCACGGTTCTCGATTGCAGTGTTCACGACAATGCAAGACCAACTGTCTGTCTGTGTGTCTGTCTGTCTGGCAGAACGGAACGAAAAACAAGAGGGACTGCGCCGACGTATTTAGGCCGACAAAATGAGAAACTGTGAAGCAACAGCCAGACGGAAAGTCTGGTGATTGTGTCAATGCCTGTCAGACAATGAAGACGTCTGGTTTCATGAAGGAGAGAGAAAGACAGAGACCTTGTATGGGTGCCCATGCCAGGGCAGAGGGAGAGAGTTGTGATGCATGGACGAGAGACAAATGGAAAAGGGATGGACTTGAGGGGATGCGTGACTTTGTGACTCTGCCCGGTTCATCTGGGGTAGATCTCGGTGCTCCGAGCATGGAAGGGAGAGAGAGACGGAGGGAGAGAGGGAGGGAGGGAGGGTCCGAAAAGGTAAAAGGGATGGGGGGAGGTCAGGCAGACGAGGATTGTTGAGGGATCGAGAGAGCGTCGGGATGCCCAGCTGTCTGGTTGCCTGATTGGGTGACAGACTGGGAGAGAGGAGAGGTAAAGAGACAGCTGTTCGAAGCGAGAGGAAGGAGGAAGCACGAGGAAGGGATGCATGAGAAAGTTTGACCTATTTTGACACATTGGCGGTCGAGTTTGACTTCGAGAGGGGAGAGCTGCTGAGGGCGGCCACCGCACTAAGCCGCTTCTCTGCCCCATTCTTTGATTCAATTTGTCAGTCAGTCAGTGAGTACACAGCCGGAACCACCAAAGAAGTCGATCACTGGCCCACCCGGAGAGGCTTGATCGATCGATCGATCGATGGATCTGATTCGAGTCGCCTCCGTTCGCTGCCGGGCAAGAGAGCAGGAAAATAAAGGTGAGTGTTTGATTTTGGCTTTTGATTATTTTTCGTGTATACGTGTGAGTGTATGTGTTTGTGTTTGTGTTTGTGTGTGTGTGTGTGAGAGAGAGAGAGAGAGAGTGAGTGAGAGAGATCGAGAGAGAGAGAGAGAGAGAGACAGAGAGAGAGAGAGAGAGAGACAGAGAGAGAGAGGCAGAGAGAGAGAGGCAGAGAGAGAGACAGAGAGAGTGAGTAAATAGGTAGTCTTTGTTACGTCTGAAATCACACAAACTCGTCTGGCTGTCGCTCTGAAGGATCAATGGAAACGTGTTTCCAGCTGCACGTGTGTAGAAATCACTTTAGACTCGCTGGAGTTTGTGCGGTTGGTTCCATTCATGGTTCCATGCAAGAAACTATTTCCTTACCGTCAGAGTCACAAATGACAGCCATCTCCTGTTTCATCCTATGCCTCTCACCCCCTTCCCCCCGCTCCTCCCTGTCTATGCCTGCCTGCCTACCTGCCTGCCTGCCTGCAGTCCCTCCAACAGTCCCCCAATCGACCGATCGACCCTGCTCTCGCTGCCGGCAGCTCCGGGACCCGGGCAGACAGCTCCAAGCAGACCTCTACACGGACCGACTGACGGGTGGAGGAGGCAGAGGTGCCAGGTCTATGTTCACAGTCAGGGCGTAAGCGGGGTCAACTGCAGGCTTCCCCTGCAATCAATAAAACGTTACCTTTGATTGTTTGCGATGTCCGTGCCGGCTCACGTGTCCCTGAAAGAACCCGCACCTCTGGAAGCCCCTCAGCAGCTGATTGACACGCCCGGCCTGAACGGCGTTGATCGATCGACGCAACACCCAGAAGTCCAAATGAGAACGGAAACAAACGGAAAAGCACCCGTTCGCACACGCACACATACTCACACACACACACACACACACACACACATATATATATATATATATATACATATATACATATACACCTATACATATACATCCACACACCACGCAGACTTTGAGGGAGGCAGGCAGGGGAAAAGACTGAGATGTCCCGTTTCTTTCTCTCTTTTGCTTGGAAAAAAACAAAACAAAAAACAATACACCAAATATGTCATCACAAGAAGATCTCTTTTCTTCATCCAATCTTTCCACTCCGCGGCTCACTGCTTCACAACCCTTTTTCTGACGATTAGCCACACACACGGAGACAGATAGACAGATGAGAGAGGCAAGAATCGAACACCAGATCTATACCAGAAATAAACTCATATTCG